>BCIG01000028.1:180586-252277 GCA_001599915.1 Symbiotaphrina buchneri | reverse complement strand
CAGAGGAAGCGGCTCCAGCAGCAGAGGAAGCGGCCCCAGCAGCGGAAGAAGCAGCCCCAGCAGCGGAAGAAGCAGCCCCAGCGGCAGAGGAAGCAGCTCCAGCAGTAGAGGAAGCGGCCCCAGCAGCGGAAGAAGCAGCCCCAGCGGAAGAGACGCCGACGGCTGAAGCACCAGGAGAAACGGCTGGTGAGCAGAGTGCTGCGTCTGAAGAAGCGGTCGTCGAGGAGCCAGCGGCGGATGCTCCAGCGGACCAGGCTAAGAAGCCCAGATCACAGAAGGGCTCCCGGCACAGCGGGTCGAGAGCTGACGAAGCGGGGTACCGCCCGCAGATTCGACGAGGCAGTGATGCAGAAGTCATCTTTACATGGCTAGCTGACGGAGATAAGACGGCGGTCAGAAAAGCCACGGAGAGACATAAGGAGCATAGGAGGGCCAGTGGAGTGAGCCGTGACAGCAATGAAGACAGCCGACGAGCGGTCCGCCGAGAGGACGAGGAGAGGAAGAAAATGAAAAGGAGCAAGACGGAGAATGATGCCATCGATTCCGCAGTGGAAAAAGCAGGGTCCGGGTCAGACGGCAGCAAAGGCAAACGCCCCGACCGAAGGTTTTCTGATGAGAGACCGATATTGCCAAAGCTTCTGGGAAGCTTCAATGGACAGTCGGAGTGTGGGCCCGTTCTCCGCGTCAATCCGAACAAGGAGCCGAGCAGAAGACCGGCGTCGGCGCGTCATGAGTCCAGCCGATCGTACCGCAGCGTGGAGGAGGAAGAGGAGCGACGAAGAGAGAAGGAAAGAAGAAGAAGGAGAGAAGAGGAGGGCAGGGCCGAACGACGAGAAGACGAGCGTAGGCGACGAGAGGAACGCGAAGCCGAACGACGCGAGTACGATGGAAGAGAAAGAAGACACCGTGACAAGGGCAAGGGAAGAGAACGCAGTCCAGTGGGGCATGAGAGGCACCGGTCATCCAGAATGCAGGAGAAAGACGATGTCCCCATTTTCAAGCTGGTGAAGAAGATCATCGGGGTTTCCTAGGCATTCTTTCTCGCAACATCTTTGGCGTTGAGCATTTCTAGCGAGGCGATTTAGAGAAGCATGATGGACCGAGGAAGGGGATGGTGCAAGAATGAGGTGCTGATTGACTTGTGAAATGTATTGAGTATATTATTGTAGACGTGCATTATCCTCATTATCATCTTTGTGGTGGCATATTCCAAAACAGATCGACAAGATAATAAATAGCTCGAGGCGAGTGAGGCTGATAGGGAAACGCTGTTATGAAGGAAAGTGTGGCGGTGACCACCCACCACTGCGTTCAGGCGACGCAAAGGCGAGCAAAAGCGCCACGGCAGGATGCTGGCAGCCGAGCGGAGCAAAGGCAAGTCGAGTCTGTGAGTGGGAAGGATTTCCGAGAGTTTGAGGATATCGCCGGATTAGGCCAAGCTGGTGAAGGCTGTCTCCGGTGGTGGTTTGGTGCGACAAGATCTTTCCCACTCCTGGCCATGGCGACCTCGCACTGCACGTTTCGCTCAGACGACGACTGTGCGACTGCCAGCGCACGCGAGAACTGACATTTTCACCCTCGCACTGGCCCTTGGCTAAACCGGAGTCTTGTCGGAAAGAACGGACATCTCGAGATTTTTCAAAGATGCTTAGCAGAACAACTGCAGCAGCTCAAACACACTCAAGACGTGGAAAGAAGGTGATGATTCAAGAGCGCCAGTCTGCAGTCAAGATGATGATGCAAGGATCTACCGATCAGCAGCGAGGGGCGCGTTGCTTGCTTGAGACTTGGTAGGAGCTTGAACCAATCAAGACCGGTCCACGCTGCTACGCGGCTTATGGATCTGACGAAGGAAGCCTGGGGCAGAGGGCTAGCTGCGAAATTAGAGTGCGAATTCACCAAATTACCTTTCCTTTATCCTGCACGGTTCATCTTCCTTGATCGCTGCTTTTCCTTCCAATCAAGTGCACTGATGATGGCCAGTGACACGGCCCCCTCCGAAATCAATCAACTTGCGAGTATTCGTAGCTGTACCCGACTTGGTCCCGCTCGCCGCTATCTTCCGCTTTGCACCCCCTTCGGTCTTCTTCACCCTCTCTTCCTTCGCGCTCGGGTGCCACTGCTTAGGTGCGCAATAATACATAATCGCAATCGAGCAAATCATGGCAGACCTCGCAAAGACCCTGGCGAGACCCGCGGGACAGGTGATGCACGTCTGCACTTACGCTTAAATATATCTCCTACCTTACCTATATCACCCTCGGGACCTTCAACCCTGATGACTACCTCCATCATCATACATACAAGATATCCTCATCCTCTCCTTCTCTCCGCCTTTTCTCCACCCTCCCTAACTTAAGCCCTTTTTCATATACTTTCTACGAGCGATCCTCGAGACCGTCCTCCTACGATATATTCGTCATCACCATTCCTGAAGCTGTGGGGCTTATCCGCAATAAACTACACAACATCCTATTAGGCGCCTTCTCCAAGCACTACTCCTGAATCTCCGACATTCCTCCCTCCACTGGCGCCAGTGCCCCCACATCCAGTCTGCTCTGGACGAAGGACGCGTTGCTCTACGCTTGTTGCTTGTTGCTCCATGTTATCGTTATTGACGGGCTCGACCTCGTAAAACTTGTCGGGAACGCGCAAAGGGCAACATAAGAAATGTCCGCCAGATTCGGGTCTCCGCCGCGAGGAGAGTCGGCGCAAACTCCAAGTCCCGCCTTCAAGGAGTCGCTCCGCCTGCAGACGCCGGTGAGCATGTCGAAATCATCCCGGCCGCATCATCTACGGACGCAAAGCTCCCCTTCGGCGTCACCAATCTTCGACCGCTTTTCGTTCGAGAAGAGCGGCTTGGCGACGCAGACCGCACTCCTGACCCCTCCCATAACGCCCGAGTTTACACGACCTCCAAGGCCGTCATCGATCGCGAGCACGCTTTCCCCTCTTTCCCCAATCGACGAGCGTACTCGGTCCTCCCGAAGCTCTCCCTCAAGCGTCGAGGAACCTTCGACACCTACGAAATCGAGAAGCATCATATCGGATGGCGCGACTGAACGGAAACAAATGCGCGCTTCTTGGAGCGAGAGCTATATCACACGAGCTTTGGAGCCACTATCGGTACCAATACCTCCTCGGCCGCGGGAACCTTCATGGATGGATATTAAGGAACCGCAAGCTTTCACGGGAAAGTATGACCTGGAGGGAAGTCCCTCGCGCGGCTACAATGAGTTTGGCCGCGGTGTCTGGAGCGTTGTTTACAAAGGCACCCTGTCTGCATCGTCTCCTCCATCCATGCAATCCTGGCTCCCATCTCCTCCTGCTTCCCCGCAATTGGATCGCTTCTCCTCCAAGGTCGTTGCGGTGAAAGTTCCCGGGCGCCGGGATGCGCAACCTATCCTGCGTCAAGAAGCCCTCATTCTCACCTACTTGCACGGCGCACTGCGGGCCTCGAACTATCTTGTCCCCTTCTACGGCTATGACGCAGCAAATCACGCATTGATCCTCGATGCCATTCCTCTCACACTGGCGACGTACAGCCGCAACGCGGCGCAGGCTGCGGCGGCCAACTTCTCTACCAGAACGATGTTCGACCCCGTCATGGGCATGGAGACGTGGCTAAGGCTTGCTCAACACCTCATTGAAGGGCTTGCATTTCTGCACGAGAAGGATATTGTCCATGGAGACATCAAGCCCCAGAACATTCTACTCAGACCGCGGACTCCCGATTCGCCCACCTCCTCCCACGATCTTCCATTCGACGCAGTCTACTGCGACTTCTCCTCCGCGCAATACTTCCCACCTTCCGCCGACCCGTCGACTCTCGAGGAAGTCTCCGCCGTCACGACCGAGTACACCTCGCCCGAGCTCCTCTCGTCCTTCTACTCGACCACCAACCCGCCCCTACGCGCCGTCGCCACGCGCGCCTCGGACATCTTCGCTCTGGGCGTAACGCTGCTCTTCGCCGTAACGGGCGAGTCGCCCTACGGAGCCGCCCGGCTCGAGATCCAGAAGGTAGGCTTCGCGCGCGAAGGCCGGCCGCTGGACTTTGTCCGCATGGGCCAGCAGGGCAGCAGGGTGATGCGCAATGGCGTCGTCGAGAAGGTGCTCTCCGGCGAGCCCACGGGGCCGGGCGCGCTGAAGAAGGATCCCGCGCGGAGATGGGATGCCGGGACGTGGAGTGATGTCGTCGCGCGTGTTGGCGCTGAGTGGGCCGTGAAGAAGGGTGTTAAGTGGTGAGCTCGCTCCACCTCAACCACGGCCGGGGTTGGTTTCTGTTATATTATGTGTACTATATATGACTCTCTTGGGGTTGCCATATGGCGTTTTGGATGTTTCAAAAACAAGGGGAAAGATTTTGGCGGCCATACTGGCGCTGGGTTGCTGTTGGATTATCAAGCTCGTTGGGGCCGAGCTTTGTATTTTTTCTGTGTACATTATTATATACCCCTATTTATCGTCATCATCGGCGGTGGGGTCGCGGGACTCACCCCGACCGGCCTAGCAATGATGCTATATGCTCTGTATAAAATTCAATCTGAACTATCAAATTCTCGCGCGAGTGAGGTTGCATGTTGATTATCGCAACAGGGAACGGCCCAAGATGGGCCTTCTGATCAATAATGGTGCAATGCATTCTGACAATGACTGTACATTGTTGAACCAACTTGTAACTGCAGTCTCTCCAACAAGCCAGCCTCACGGCGCCCTCCTCTTTTACGGGTGGTATCTAGTTATAATGTAGTCTACTCTACAGCTTCTCCCTGAGATTGTTCTTCATCCGCCTCTCAACGGCATTCAGATACTCCGTGGTCGTCGCATAGTCCTTCCGGTCCTTCTTGCCGCAAGCAAGGGCTAGATCCTTAGTCATGATGCCGTCCACATCCACCGTGTCAACACAGGCCTTTTCCAAGCTTTCCGCAAACGCAACCACCTCTGGCGTCTCGTCGAGCGTACCACGACGGGACAGGCCCCGTGTCCAGGCGAAGATCGAAGCGATTGGGTTGGTGGATGTCTCGTTGCCCTTCTGCCATTCGCGGTAGTGCCGCGTCACTGTGCCGTGCGCCGCTTCAGATTCGAACGCTTTGCCATCAGGGGTGATCAGGACGGAGGTCATGAGACCCAGGGACCCAAAGCCTTGGGCGATGATATCGGATTGTACATCACCGTCATAGTCTGTATGCCGTCAGCCAGACGATCGCTGCAAAAGCAAGCCATTGCAATAACTCACTCTTCATGGCGATGATAAAGCCACCTGAGCTCTTGATCATCTGCGCTACCATGTCATCGATCAATCTGTGCTCGTACCATATACCCTTTTCCTCGAATTGCTTCTTGTAGGTCGACTCGTATATCTCCTGGAATATATCCTTGAAGCGGCCATCATATTTCTTGAGGATAGTGTTCTTGGTGCTCATATATAACGGCAACGGCTTACTCAGGGCGAGCTTGAAACTGGCATGGGCGAACCCTGAAATCGAGTCATCGGTATTATACTGAGTTTGAGCCACACCACCACCGTTGGTGAACTCAAAGACCTTGATACGCTCCGGCTCTCCGCCCTTGGGGGTGAAGACCATCTCAAGAGTGCCGTTGCCTTCGATTACTTTATCTTTCGCCCGGTATTGGTCACCGAATGCATGACGTCCAATAATAATGGGTTCCTTCCAGCCTGGGACCAGCCGAGGAATTTTTGGAATGACAATGGGCTCGCGGAAAACTGTGCCGCCTCTGTTGCTGTGTTAGCTAGGGCTGAGAGCTTTATGCGGCGGGGCGGTGTACAGATGATTTCGGATTGTACCATTCGGTGATAGCCACACTGCACGAAATATCAGCTCGGGCGCTTGGTAAACGCCTCCGAAAACATACTCTGCTTTAAGTGAAATTCCTTTACTCTGGCCTCATCTGGTGTGATTGTGGCGCACTTGACCCCGACACCATATTTCTTGATTGCCTCTGCGGCATCAAGAGTGACTTTGTCCTCGGTCTTATCACGGTATTCCAGTCCCTGCACTATGTCTCAGTATGTGACCTGGTACATACAAGAGCGACTGCCGTACCAAGTCATAGTATTTTAGATCGATGTCAAGGTATCTGAGCGATCGTCAACATTCCCATTTCCGTTATGAGGTCGAAATTCGAGCGCATACGGAAAGATGAACTGTATGGCACCAGGTCAGATGGATGGGCATAAGAGTCTGTGCACGACGTTTGCGCACCTTGTCCTTAATATCCTTCCAGATTATCCTTGTCATCTGTCATGACCCAGTGTTTGATTAGCCATAGCACAGTGAGTCATAGAATAATGTTGGCCAACCTCGTCTCCATCCAGTCTACATTTCCAGTATGGTTAGCCATGCCCAGTAGCCATTGACACCTTTGGGTGAGCAAAAGGAAGGGCACTTACTCCACCACCGGATTCTTGACCTTGATCTTCTTTAAGCCGGTCGCCATGTTTCGAGAATGCACGAAACTCGTTCCGAATTGCGGCCGTTGTGCTAGCTGCCTTCTGGTCTGCTGAGAAAGTGACAGGCCTAGTCGTCGGGTAGCTGCAGGCAATGGAATTGCATTCATGATTGCCAAAAAGAAGAGAGGGAGGATGGAAAGCGCCGACGTATATCAGCGGCTGCGGCTGCGGGTGCGGGTGCGGGTACGGTAGTATTGCTTGGAGTCTGGAGTCTCTTCCAACTGGCGGAGGGCAAATGAGGTCAGGGCTTCTTTCTGCTAGACTGGTGTGGGGTTCGGCGCTTTTCGGGACTCGGCCAAGCAGCAACAGAGCAAAGGACTGGTATGCAGAGCTCCGGTATCCGTCGGTCGTAGTCGGCGACGATGATGAGGATTAATAGGTTATATATCAAATGAATGCTCAGGAGGTAAGAGGGCAAGACTGAGTCACAAACCGAAGATAGTCTAGAGTATCAATAATATTTCGATGGACCAAGTGCTGCGATGTCGGCATCGTCGGCCTATTACTGGCTTATTAAGGTAAGAAACAGAATGGACCGCGGTAAGAGCCCACACCATCAAAGCGCTAGCTAAGAACTTCGCGTGGGGTCTTAAATTTACCTCAGGTAAGATAGATACACGCAGTAGAGAGCAGAGCATGATTCAGACGAAGTGCACATCGAATCATTTCTGCTTAATTGTTTTCTATATCTTCACTGTTCTGCCACGCATGAATGCGGGGATCATATAAAGTAATCAACATGCCATCCTTTTATATGCCTCTTGCGCCGGTGTTGAAGATGCCGCATAACCACGTTAAAGTGCTTCTAGACCCGGGAACAGGATATCATCAAAATGTGTTGAAAGAAGCCACGCCAGACATGTTGAAGTAGTCTATCTCTATCCGTAACGATTCCGACAATGACCTAGAAGAGGCCGTCGATCTCACCAGTCTCCGGATCCACATCCACGTTGATGTAGCCGGGAGCAGTGGGCAGCCCCGGGATCGTCTGGATGTCAGCAGCCAAAGCGTATCTATATCCAGTATTAGCGCTACAGTCATGCTCGGGGGCCTGCAGAACGCTTACAGATAGCCAGCACCTACTGCCAACCGCACATCACGGATCGGCACCGTGAAGCCGGTTGGCGCTCCCTTCAGAGCGGGATCATGGCTCAGCGAATATTGAGTCTTAGCAATGCATATGGGTAAATTGCCAAAACCTTGCCTGGTGTACGTATCCACCTTCTTCTGAGCGAGCTCGCTGAATTCGACCTTGTCTGCCCCATACATCTCCTTCCCAATCTTCTCGATGCGTTCCTGCACGCTTCCTTCAAGACTGTACAACAGCTGAAAGTTCTTTTCTTTCGCACTGGACGCAATCACGCCCTTTGCAAGATCGAGGGCACCCTTGCCACCATCAGCCCAGTGATTGGCCGGAATAGCATCATCAGCCCCAGCAGCAAGAGCTTCCTCACGAATAACGGCAATCTCGGCGTCTGTATCAGTCTCGAACTTATTGATTGCCACGACCACAGGAACACCGTATGACCTAGCATTGCTGATGTGCTTCCTCAGGTTGACGCAACCTTTGCGAAGCAGCTCGACGTTCTCCGTCGTGTACTCCTTTTGTAGAGGTGCGCCAGGACTGATATCGGGTCCACCACCATGGACCTTCAAAGCCCGGACTGTAGCGACAATGACCACGCAGTCTGGCACAAGCCCAGATGAACGACATTTGATGTTGAAGAACCGTTCACCGCCCATTGTAAAATCGAAACCGGCCTCAGTAACGACAAAGCCAGTCTTTTCGTTATGATCCTCATCAGGCTCAGTACCAGCAAGCTTGAGGGCAAGCTTGTCAGCCAATACTGAACTAGCTCCGATACTAATATTCGCAAATGGACCTGCATGCACAAAAACAGGGGTGCCTTCCAAGGTCTGCATGAGGTTGGGTTTAAGAGCATCCTTCATCAGAGCTGCCAAAGCTCCACCTGCTCCAACATCGTCACACGTAATGGGGTCACCCGTCTTCGACGTTGCCACTACCATCCGGCCAAGACGTTCTCGCATATCCGCAAGACTGTTGCTGAGAGCCAGTATAGCCATGCACTCGCTAGCTACAGAAATGTCGAAGCCGGTCTCTCTAGTCAGCCCCTTTTCCGTAGGCGCGGTACCAATAGTCACGCCTCGGAGATGGCGGTCGTTTACATCCAAGACTCTTCTCCAAGTAATAGTCTCTGGGTCAATATCCAAACGAGCGAATCTGTTGATTTCCTCAGGAGTCAGGGAATTTGGATCCGTCTTTTCGATGTGTAACTTCTTCAGTCTTCGGAAGAAGATGGGCGCAAACTCCCGCTTGCCCTTCTTTTCCGGTACCAATCTTCTATATAAGGGGCCGTCCTTCTGCGTGGCCTCGTGGAACATCCGAGTGTCAATGGCGGCGGCCAGAAGATTATTTGCGGCAGTGATCGCATGAATATCGCCGGTCAGATGCAGGTTGAATTCGTCCATGGGAATGACCTGACTGTAACCGCCGCCAGCCGCACCACCTTTGATACCGAAGGTGGGGCCTTGACTAGGTTGTCGCACATTTGCAAAGGCTACTTTTCCGAGGTGTGCCCCAAGGGCTTGAGAAAGTCCCATGGTGGTGGTAGATTTGCCCTCGCCCAGGGGCGTCGGTGTAATGCCGGCTACCAGAATATAACGTCCATTTCGGCGATGTTCCAACCGTTTCAAGAGGGACAGGTCGACTTTTGCCTTATGCGCGCCATACGGTTCCAGTTCGTATTCTGCAATCCCTATTTCCTCAGCTACTTGCGTGATCAGCTTTGGGTGCTGAGCACGGGATATTGCGATATCTGATGGCACTGGCGTTCGCAATTTCAAAGGCGAGGGGACGATATGTCTCGCTTTTTGCCTTTCGAAATACGCATCAGCAGAATCGACGACATTCTGCAGGAGCATGGCCACAGTCATGGGTCCGACACCACCAGGCACCGGAGTTATCTGCGAAGCGACTCCCACAGCCGACAGGAAGTCGACGTCACCCACCAATCTGTAGCCAGACTTTTTCGTGGCATCGGGTATGGAGTTCGTACCGACGTCGATTACCACAGCCCCTGGTTTAAGCCAACTCCCTTTGACGAAATTCGGCTGTCCGATTGCTGCCACGAGGATATCCGCCCGCTTTACGATCTCCTCCAAGCCTTGTGTCTTTGAGTGGCAAACAGTGACGGTGGCATCGGCATTCCTTAGAAGATAGCTCGTGGGGTTTCCAACAATATCACTCCTGCCCAGAACTACCGCATTCTTTCCACTCAACTGTACACCAGCTTCGGCCAAAAGCACCATGACACCTTTTGGCGTACACGGTACAAACAGAGGCTTGCCTCCACGTTTCGCTAGCTCGCCGATGTTTGCGGGGCCGAATGCATCCACACCTTTCTCATGAGCCACTGTGGACGTGACCACGTATTCAGAAATGTGCTTCGGTAGGGGGAGCTGGACGAGAATTCCGTGCACGCTCGTATCGTAATTCAGTCGCCGGATGTGGTCAAGCAACTCGGACTCGGTGATGGACTCTGAGTGCTTCACTACATCGCAGATGATATTGGCCTAATTGAACAGTTGTCAGGTGAGATGAGCAGGTAGGAGAGAGATAGTGCTACGTACCTGCTGAGCGGCCTGCAATTTCATGTTGACATAGGTGCCTATGCATTGTTAATCAACGAAATCTGGCACCCAGGTATAGATAGTATTTACTGGAATCTTGTCTGTCGCCCACTGTAGCCCGTCATGTTAGCAATTCCTCTGGGAGACGATGCTCAGCCCGCGCGTAAGCGTACCTTGTATGATAGTGAGTGAAGGCTTGTATCTGGGATTGGAACGCTGCTTCTCTCCAATCTGCGCATTGAGTCGTTCCCGAATTTTTTGCGCAATCGCTTTTCCATCAATCTTCGTGGCAGTCATGGTGACGGTGCTGCTGGAGAAGGATCTCCTGGCGGGCTCAGTCGAAGGGCTGAAGAACGCTTGGCGGCTACACACCGGCAGGCGGGCGGTGGTTGTAGATGTACCTGGACGTGCTGACTGCAGTCGCTTGTCTGCTGCCTTCCTGCTGAGATTGTTTCTGCTTAACGGGGAAGAGGAGAAGGAGGCAGATAAATGCGTGCAGTGTGGTGTTGCCCCGCGTCGAAGAGTATTTGCGGTGACTCGGCGGCCATGTGCGAAGGAAATTTTAGCTCCGGTGTATACCATCCTCTCTCATCCCACCGTCGGAGGATGGCCCGAATATACCTTCGTACTCACAGACGAGGCGGCATGAAAAGAGTGTACTCTAGAACCCGGGCCCTAGAGCGTGTCCAAGGCTGCCACCAGATTGGAAAGACGTCCAATTGACCTGTCTGCACCCGCCTGGTTGTAGCTCTACTTCTTAGGAGGTTGCGATGCCATCACATCACGAACCAGTGCCTACCACATACTAATAATACTTCTTTCTTCCACAACCACACGTAAGAACATCAAAAAATTTCCACAAGGCTCAAACTGTGTTTCTTTGCCTAGTATCTTTTAGGCTCTCCGGTACCGCCCCAGGTATGGCCCCACCAGAGAGAGTAAGGTACAGTACCGTGAGGTGCCCTACAGGTGTACCCGCGACTGCATGACTCAGCGAAGAAATCTTGGCACTAAGGTACCTCAGAGATACATTAACCATATCTGGAAGCCGGAAGCCACCTTGATTGGCTCGTGTAAACCACACACTTGCTGCGACGCCAGAAAGCGAAATCTTGACAGGATCAGGCGAACGACGACGACTCCAACTATCCCCGCCGTCCACCTCTCTTCTTCCTCCTGCAGAACACAAAATGAGACCCATTCTGTTGTCCGGTCACGTAAGTTATATATTCCTCCTTTGTGCTGTGTCTGGTTGTTGACCTCTTCTAGGAACGGGCATTAACCCAAGTAAAGTATGTCAGCTCCAAGGGGGCGACAGTCGCCGTCGCTGAGGGCTCTGCTGACCCAAATTTGTATTAGGTACTCGAAAGATGGCGATCTGATCTTCTCGACCTCCAAGGATCATGTTGTCTGCGTCTGGTTTTCTGCGAACGGCGAGCGACTGGGAACATACCATGGCCATCAGGGCGCTCTGTGGACCGTTGATGTTGACCCAACGACCACCCTCCTGGCTACTGGTGCTGCCGATAACACCGTGAAGCTGTGGGATGTGAAGACTGCGAAATGCCTGAAGACATGGGAGTTCAACACAGCAATCAAACGAGTGGAGTTCTCAGAAGATGGAACACAGCTTCTGGCGGTCACGGAGAAACGGATGGGTTTCCTGGGAACCATCGTAGTCTTTGATATCGTGGTTGATGTCGAGGCAGAGCAGGCGGAGGAGCCTAGGTTAACGATAACTTGCGAGGACAGCAAGGCAACTGTGGCAGGGTGGAGCTATCTGGCAAAGTACATCATCGCGGGGCACGAAGATGGGAGCGTCTCTCAATACGACCCGAAGGACGGCACGCAGATACTTAATGTTCCTGCCCACGATGATGTTCAAATCAATGACCTCCAGTGGGCACCTGACCGTACCTACTTCATCACTGCATCGAAGGACAAGACTGCAAAGGTATGTTGCGCACTCTTGTTTGCTTTCTGCAGTGCTGATGCCGGTACAGCTCATCGCCGCCCGGAATCTGGAAGTGCTCAAGACATATGTCGCGGATACCCCGATAAACAGCGCGTCTATTACCTCGAAGAAGGATTTCGTCATCCTAGGTGGCGGTCAGGCGGCTATGGATGTCACCACAACCTCGGCTCGGCAAGGAAAGTTCGAGGCTCGATTCTACCATAAGATCTTCGAAGATGAAATCGGCAGAGTGAGGGGTCATTTTGGTCCCTTGAACACCGTTGCGGTACATCCACATGGGACGGGGTACTGCAGTGGAGGGGAAGATGGATACGTGCGCGTGCACCATTTTGATAAGTCATATTTCGATTTCATGTACGAGGTGGAAAGGGAGCGTGCGAGGATGGCGGCTTAGGTTTCAAAAAACATGGGTCGGCGTTTGGTTGTCAGCTATGATAATGCATGAAGAAGTTCCTGGCCTGACAAGGTTGGCAATTCTCGTACTGCAACTGTATCTGGCATGCGTTGCTTCAAAACAGACTGTGTAAAGTCAGTCCAACAAGAAACAAAGATATGCTCTTTTTCTTCTCCACTTTCGTCTCCGCCAACCGCTCGCCGTGCAGTGGTTTGCTTTGTTTGTGAAATGTCGGTTCCCGCCCCAGCACTTGCTGCAAGTCTGAGATCACACGTTTGCTCACTGACAAAACACCGTATTTTCTCGTCGAGCAGCTGGCCACATATTCTCCTTACCTGAGCCACTCGCTCGACGAAATGTCGCGCTCAGTTGCCTTGGTCGGCTTATGGATCTGATTGCGAATATGTTTCGATAGGCTCTGTTGCTGGCCTTTGCTCCTTCCTTCCGCACTTCATCAGATAAATATTCATTTCAGAAATTCACAGTCGAAACCTAACAAGAGTGAATATCTTCCGCCGTCTGTATGTTATCAGCATCCCCACGTTCTCAGTCGCAAGCTCTGACAATTACCAACATCTGCTGTTCGTGAGCCTGCAGGTCACTGTTCAAGAAGACATCTCAGCAATCCTAATACCAGGTTGGACAATTTGGATATGGAGGACAGTCAGGAGATTCTAAGCTCTTCGACACCATCCCCTTTCCTTCTCCTTCCTCGAGAAGTCCGAGATCACATCTATGTCATGGCCCTTCCGATGGATGAAGGGTCCATACAGGTCAAGTTCGGTCCGGGCAGTTATTATACGCATTTCAAGAGTTTCCTGAAGCCGGATCTAGCACTTATGCGGACTTGTCGCCAGCTTTGTCACGAGGTCGCGACAGCATTCTACGGCCAGAACCCTTTCGTCTTCAGAGGGGATATCTCTCTCACGGACTTCGTTGCCCCAGCGCGCCTTAACCTCCTGCGGACTGTGATCATTGATACCGACACGTGGTGGGGTACAGAAGCAGGGTCTTTCAACGCTGCCAAACAACTAGGCCATCTGAGGAAGACGCGCGATCTGACTGTCGTGATCGGCAGATCTGCTTGCATCAACAACGACATGCTTATTGGCTTGAGGCTCTGGTGGGCGCTTCGTTCTCTTACGAATCTCCACACCCTTCGGCTTGAATGCCCAACGGATCCTTTTGATGTGGAATGGGTGGACGGAAAGATGCTCTGTGCCTTTCTTGATGAACAGTGCGTGAACATGAAGGTAGAGGAAGAAGTCGACGAACAAGTTCCAGCTGTTGTCTATACGATCGAATCACGCGATGGACTTGCATTGCAGTGGTACTAGGGCCGCCAGGGCTCCAACGCAATCAGCACACAGTGCGTGCGCAACCAAGACAAGAAAGGTAGTGGCTTGAAATGCCAAAAAGAGGGGGATCTGGTGGGTATCTTCCGATAGGTGGAGAAATGGCAGCTGCACTTTGGTCAATGAGGATAAAAGATCATAACGAGGAGTATCAATATTGGGGGGATCTTGAGTTGGACAACATAATAGAATGCCTGGTGTCAAGTTCCAAGAAGACATACTCCGTACTGTGCGGCAGTCTTTTGGAGGGTTTAGCTTGATGATTGTGCCTCGGATCGGGCCGCGGCACACTACGTAGAGCGATGGCGCGAAAATGCGACGTCAGTCAGAGGCCGTGTCAAACCAACCTTAAATGCTTCATTAAGTCCATGGTCCCAGCAGTAATAATTTGTACATGTTCCACTCGCCATTCTGGCGAGCCAATAGCCTCCATGCCTACCTACTTTCTTGGGATCTCTCAGCCCCCACCTTGCGTAGGGACAGTGGCTTAAATGCTTCGTAGAGCCAGTTCGGATCACCCTCAGTCGCCGTCTATGCGACGTGGGCGGAGAGATTTTGTCATGTATGTAATCTAGGCTCTGCCCAATCTTCCTGCAACATCCCTCTCTTCTCGACTGACTCTTTGCGACATACTGAAGCCCGTTCCTTTTCTTTTTAACGGTCCTGGTTGCGCTGTTTATCATCATGGGGGAGGGTACTAAGCCCACCCATCTGGAATATTCCACGGTTACGGGCTTCTTCCTGCAAGACGAGGAGGAGACGAATCCTGATGGCTTTGAATATGTGAGTGCACCCAGCGACAACCAATGATGGGCCAATGCCTATTTTTCTGACTCTCTAGACTGCGCACAATTTCGGCCTGATACCGCGCTCATACCCCTCGGACGAGGAGTTCGATCCACAACTGAAGAAGACCCAGTGGGAACGATTCGAGTATTACGTGAAGCAAATGAACAAGACCAGTGCGCCGGGCGTGGAGTATAAGCTGTTATTCATGGGCCGACACGGCCAAGGCTACCACAACACGGCGGAGGCGTATTATGGAGAGGAGGAATGGAATTGCTACTGGTCTGCCCTAGACGGCAATGAGACTTCAACCTGGGCCGACGCCCATTTGACCGATGTAGGCATCGAGCAGGCCCGAGCAGCCCACGATTTATGGGAAAAGGAGATAAAGGAAGAGCATATACCTACCCCACAGTCGTACTATGTTAGTCCGCTTTATCGAACTTGCGATACGGCGAAGATCACATTTGCTGGGCTGCGGCTGCCGGCAGACCGGCCATTTTCACCAGTAATCAAAGAGGTAACGGCTCCAAGTCTCTTTGTTTTGGCCTACCCCATTAACAAGACTCAGCTCTTGCGAGAAGCCATGGGTATCCACACCTGTGACCGGCGTAGTACGAAGCAGTATATCCACGAACACTTTCCAGACTTTTCATTTGAGCCTGGCTTTAGTGAGGAAGATCTCCTTTGGAGAGCCAATGAGCGAGAGACAAATGCGGCACTAGATCAACGCATGAAGCTGTTTCTAGATGATGTATTCGCACATGATAGGAATACTTTCATCTCCTTTACTGCACATTCTACCGCTATCACATCTATACTAAGAGGTGCGTCTAGAGAAATCTTATCACAGATTGTGACTATGTCTTCTAATATACTGCCACAGTGATTAACCACCGTGTCTTCCGCTTAGAGACAGGGGCGATAATACCCGTCTTGGTGAAGGTGTCCACTGTCTCTGGAGCAGGGCCACCAACAGAGGGTATCCCGTGGGCCCCGGCGCCTACTTGTAGCAAAGACCATACGCATGCTGCAGCAGCCTGAAGCTTGCGAGGGAAGCCTTACCAAAGGCCACCGTGGGCTCGGCCAAGCCCACCTGGAATGCCCTCGGACGGACAGTACCAGACAAAATAGATCCAGAATTATCTGGTCTGAAGCGTGTTAATGGAAAACCATATAGAAGCTAGAAAGAGCCAAATATCGCTGTCCTCGAGGTAGTCAATTCCTCCCATGCCCAATGACGCCAAAAGCAAAATACGTGCCGCTACCCCTAGCCATTCGTACCGTCGCGAGAACTAGTCAGCTAGCCTGTAGCTTACGAGCGTATCCACCCGGTGATTGCTGGTGCTGAAACTTCTCAATTGCACCTTCTCCCCGTTCTTGATCTCTTTCGCATCGCTGTCACCCCACTCCATCGGAACATCGGAATCCGCATCGGCATAGACGAGGACATTGAAGGTGCAATTCCCGTCGAGCATGGGCAAAAATGTGACTGATGCCGTGATCTGCCGAAATATGGATTGAATCTCGTCCTGGATCTCTTTCTCCGTCTTTTCGGGAGCTGGTTCAACGTCGCTACATCTGTTAGAAGCTGTATCATGAAGCTTAGGGGTCACGCATACCCGGGTGCAGCATTCTCCTTATCAGCCGCCTTTTTGGTGCTCTTGTGTTTGCTTCCCTTGTTGAAGATTTGTACCTGTCGAGACCATTAGCTAGCTCCCAATATCCAGGATCCCTGAGCGCACATCAAACTGCCATCTTTCAACATGCTCGCCGGTCTCTTTGCTGGTTATAACCACGACTAATTTCGATATCTTTCCACCGATCATCCATTTGTTGAGCTGCGACATGATCTTCTTGATGTAGGCCTTCACCTGGTCATCGGACGAGACTGGGCGGGCCAGTATGTTAGTCGTGATGACAAAGTACGTAGGAGCAACACAATGTACCCAGCATATTTAAGCCATATTTCTTGACCCTATCGCGTATCAGCTACTTCATGCCGTCAATTGGTTTGAGTATTGTGCCTTACGCTGTGAAGTCTTCGGCAGGATACACGCCCCGCTGAAATCTGATGGGTTATTAGTGGCTGTCTGCAGACCTCATCAGACAACCGCGCTTACAATATGGTATTGATTGAATATTCGAACTGTACAAACGTCAGTATCCCACAAATGTGGTAGAATATCATGCGCCTGTCTCACAAACTCGGCGACCAATTTCGATGATCCTGCGCGATAGGAGTTAGCTGTATTCTACGCAGTTACGTTGATGCGGCCAACATACCTTTCAGGGACAGCTTATGCGTCTTGGATTTGTCTTTCTCGGCTGACATGGTGATCTGGTGTTTCGGTATAGTTCGTGGGTAACAGAGTCGGCCTGTGTGGTGGAAGAACAAGGCTTCGTGCGCGTTTGAGATAAAGATCGCGCAGAAAGAAAGCAACGAGGCAGGTCAACACAGCCGCTCGTCGACCCGGAGACTGCACCGCCCGCTTAGATAAGATAAGATAAGACTGAATGGGCGTCCCCAACTTGCCAAATTAATTTCGGCTCCTGTGTACTCCGTATTTTACCTCTCAAACTTCAATAGCTGCAAGAACACTTGTTGCCCTCGTCCGTCTTCGAGGTACGAAGCAGCATATGGTATCGTCAACATACGATCCATGCGACCATGGTTTGGCCTTGCGAGTAGGCTCTGCTCGGCGACCACAGTTTGTTCTGTGAAGCCAATCCGCCCAGTCAAGGTTCAGTACGGGCAACATGGCCTGCTTGCGAGGGCTTTTGGGTCTACGAGTAGACGCAATGCAAATGCACCGAGAACGCCCTCCGACTTGGAGAAGCGGATAGCCGCGATCCCATTGGAGAGATTCCGCAACTTCTGCATCGTTGCTCATGTGGATCATGGTAAAAGCACCCTCAGTGACCGGCTGCTCGAGCTTACCGGCACCATTGAGCCTGGCGGTAACAAGCAGATCCTGGACAAGCTCGATGTGGAGCGCGAGAGAGGGATTACTGTCAAGGCGCAGACGTGCAGTATGATATACAACTACAAGGGAGAGGACTACTTGCTCCATCTGGTAGATACGCCGGGCCATGTCGATTTTCGGGCCGAAGTATCGAGGAGCTATGCGAGCTGCGGCGGAGCTCTTCTCCTTGTAGATGCCAGCCAAGGTGTACAAGCACAAACAGTGGCCAACTTCTATCTGGCCTTTTCGCAAGGGTTGGAACTGGTGCCCGTAATCAACAAGATTGATCTTCCCTCGGCTGACCCGGAGAGAGCGTTGGAACAGATGCGGACCACATTCGAACTTGATCCAAAGAGAGCGGTATTGGTATCCGCTAAGACCGGACTCAATGTGGAGGCGGTGTTGCCACAGGTCATCGAGCATATTCCGGCACCCGTTGGAGACCATTCCAAGCCGCTCCGACTCCTTCTGGTCGATAGCTGGTATCATACGTACAAGGGCGTCATTCTGCTGGTTCGCATCTTCGACGGGCAAGTGAAGGCAGGCGATAGCGTAGTGTCCTTTGCGACAGGCCTCAAATACATTGTTGGAGAGGTAGGGATCATGTATCCTCACCAAACGCCTCAAAGCGTCCTCAGGGCTGGTCAAGTGGGTTACATCTACTTCAATCCTGGAATGAAAAGGAGCCAAGAGGCTAAAGTCGGCGATACATACACCCACGTTGGGTCAGAGAAGATGGTGGAGCCTCTTCCAGGTTTCGAGGAGCCCAAGTCCATGGTGTTCGTAGCGGCTTTTCCTGTTGACCAGAGCGACTATGAGCACCTTGAGGACAGTATCAACCAGATCGTCTTGAATGACCGCAGTGTCACAATAGCCAAAGAATCCTCGGAGGCTCTGGGTGCGGGCTGGCGGCTCGGATTCCTCGGGACGCTTCACTGCTCGGTTTTCGAGGATCGTTTGCGTCAGGAGCACGGTGCGAGCATCATCATCACGCCTCCTACTGTACCTTTCAAGGTGACCTGGAAGGACGGAAAAGAGACCATTATCCAAAATCCGAATGAGTTCCCTGACAACGACCAAGCTCACAATCGTGTTGCGGAACTGCACGAGCCCTATGTCTCTGCAACCATAACATTGCCAGATGAGTATCTCGGCAAGGTCATTGAGCTCTGTGAGGCGAACAGAGGGGAGCAGAAAGAGCTTCAGTTCTTCACTTCGACACAAGTCATCCTGAAGTACGACCTGCCTTTAGCACAACTCGTGGACGACTTCTTCGGCAAGCTCAAAGGAGCAACTAAGGGCTATGCCAGTCTTGATTATGAGGATGCAGGGTGGCGTAAGAGCAACATCATCAAACTCCAACTGTTAGTCAACAAGGCACCTGTCGACGCCGTCGCGCGGGTGATCCACTACAGCCAGGCAGAGAAGCTAGGTCGTCAATGGGTCACAAAGTTCAAAGAACACGTCGATCGTCAAATGTTCGAAGTGGTCATCCAAGCCATGGCAGGACGACGGATTGTGGCCAGGGAGACGATCAAGCCATTCAGAAAAGACGTCTTGCAGAAACTGCACGCCAGTGACGTGTCCCGACGGAGAAAGCTCTTGGAGAAGCAAAAGGAGGGAAGGAAGAAGCTCAAGGGTGAGTAGACGTTGTCATTGTTCTTGGGTATCCACTGACCACGTCTTCAGCTGTCGGAAACATTGCAATCGACCAGAAAGCTTTTCAAGGGTTCCTGGCTAAATGATAGTGATGTTTTCAACCGGGGGGAAGAGATGGTTAAAAGTGTCGTGTGGAGGCAGCTGCTCCTGTGTCTGCGACCGAAGCGTGACAGATCACACGCAAGTCCAGATACCGTGGCTATTAGAAGGCTGGTATGGCCTTAGGAAGGCGGCTCTGGCAAAGCTCGGCCATTGACCAGGCCGAGCGACCGAGCAGCCGCCCTTTAAATGCACAAGTACAAAATTTTATAAGAAAAAGAAGAAGCCATATGAATTGCTGGTTGCAAGATGTACCTTAGATATTCTTCTCCATTTGTGCATGGATTCAGTCGTGTGTTTTGCAACCTGTGGTGCAAGCATGATCGGCGCGTAAGGCTGCATCTGCCGCCGTATGCGGTATCGCTTACTCCGTAGACCTCCAAGCCAAGCTCTACCTCTACGCTACAAGTTACCTCAGGTACTATCAAGGGAGCAAGCATCGTCACCAGTCGCCCGTCCAGCATCAACTTGCTCGCGCCGGGACGAAACCAAGCAATAATCTGATTCATTGCGCATCACTCGACTCGATCCAATCTGCTCCCCCGCTTTCTCCTTCCCCTCTGGGAATCTCGCCGCGGACTGCAGTCACGACGTAGCCTCCCCTAGAGATGGCTCAGCGAAAACTGCAGCAAGAGATCGATAAGACCTTCAAGAAGGTCGCCGAGGGCATACAGGCATTTGAGGGCATATATGACAAGATCTCGCAGACCTCGAATCCTTCGCAGAAGGAAAAGCTGGAGGATGCCTTGAAGCGCGAGATCAAGAAGCTGCAGCGGCAGCGGGATCAGATCAAGACATGGGCAGCCAGCAATGAGATCAAGGACAAAAAGCCTTTGCTCGAGCAGCGGAAGCTCATTGAGACGGTATGTGGCTGATACGTACCATGTCCTCCCCAGCTCGATGACTGATCGGCCCTTTAACCACAGCAAATGGAGAAATTCAAGGCGGTGGAGAAGGAGATGAAGACAAAGGCATATTCGAAGGAGGGGCTTTCGGCGGCGGCGAAACTGGACCCCAAGGAGAAAGAGAAGCTGGACACGTGTCAGTTCCTGTCGAACATGGTAGAGGAGCTAGAGCGCCAGATCGAAACCCTCGAGGCGGAATCGGAGGCTTTACAGGCCAACATGAAGAAAGGCAAAAAGGACACCTCCAAGACAGATCGAATACAGGAGGTGGAGCGCCTCACGGAGCGCCATAAATGGCATCAGGGAAAGCTTGAACAGATACTCCGAGCCTTGGAAAATGGTAGTCTGGAGACCGAGCAAGTTACGGACCTGGAGGAAAGCATCAAGTATTATGTGGAGAGCAATCAAGACGTGGACTTCGCCGAGGATGAAGAGATCTACGATGATCTGAACTTGGATGAGGAGGATGATGGGCTAGGCAATAACGACGGCGACAGGGTGTCATCTCAAGACAATCAATCAGTACAAGATGAGCCACCAGATTCCGATGGCCGGCCGAGTATAGCAACAGGGAAGTCCAAAGCCGTCTCAGCACCAGATACAACAACGACAGCGACACGGAGACCTTCGACGCAACAGATGAAGTCGCCTCTACCTGTGTTGGCAACGCTCCATACACCACTAGCGAACGTCACGAATGGGTCTGCAAAGACGGACATGAAGCCCGCCCCACTACCTTCCCGGGCACCAGGTGAAACTCTCAAATATGCCTCTGCTGCAGCCGCTGCCGCTGCTAGTGACAAGAATAATCTGGGCATCGCTCCCTTACCACCTCCCCCAGGGGCCGCCGCAGCACCCACAGGGTTAGCACCACTTCCGGCGGCCACTGCACCTAAAGCAACGACCGCAGCATCACCAAGCACCACGTCTTCGCAACCAGCGAGTAGTGGAGTTACGCCCAACCAGAAGCCGACGGTGCCAGCTGCGCCTTCGGACAGCCATGCACGGTCACCTGCACTTAGTCAAGCCAGTACGGCAGCGGCGGTCCCGCACCAATCAAGTGGTCAAACAGAACCAATATCCGCCAGGGCTGCACCAGCGGAAGCTCCAAAAGCAAGCACAGAACCTGAAGATCAGCCAATACAAGCCCGACAGGTCAATGGGACCTCGTCGACGCCGGTGTCAAGTCAGACGAATGGGGAGGCGATGCCCACAGAGATGGAGTCGGACGAATCGATCTATCACCTTCCGCCTGGGCTCCAGGAATTAATACAATCATTCGAGACCACCAAGAACAACATCTCAAGTCCGGCGACGCCGGCAACACAGCGCCTGTTGGCCGCTTCGCAGGTGAACATGCCCGAGTCATACGACGCCGAGAAACCGCGCCATTACAAGCCACAGACGCGGTACAACACGCCGCTACACTACCTCCAGGAACCTCTTCCTATCTTCGACGACCCGCGGTTGTACTCGCGAATCGATACGGACACGCTCTTTTACGTCTTCTACTATCGGCAGGGCACCTATCAGCAGTATCTGGCGGCCAAGGCACTGAAGAATCAGAGCTGGCGGTTCCATAAGCAATACCAGACATGGTTTCAGCGGCACGAGGAGCCCAAGACAATTACGGAAGAGTTCGAGCAGGGAACATATCGCTTCTTTGACTATGAGAGCACATGGTAAGCCTCCCTCTCGGCATGCAGGTCGCGACCTGACAATGACAATATCCGCGTGGTTTTGCTGACCATGCCCTCCCTGATCTAGGATGAATCGGCGGAAAGCGGATTTCAAATTTGCCTACAAATTCCTCGAAGACGACTTGTAGCGTAGTCGGATGAGGGCAGGTTGATAGTGGGCTCAGAGTTGGGACGGGGCAATGGAGCTCCGGCGTCAATGGAAACGCCTGGTTTTGGCTGCTAGCATGTCCGCTTGTGTGCGTCTGTGGATGTGACACCCCCATAGAGATTGTGACCCATGCATGCGTGCCTCCTGTAGCATCGTGCACCGCCGGCCCTGTCACCATTTCAGATTCTGCGGTGATTGTCCCTTATGATGTAGGACCGTAAAAGTGGATCATTGGTTGATGATGGTGTCGGTGTCGGTGCTGATGCTCTTCTTGTTCCTCGCTACGAAAGGGGGGAAAGAGGCAACCGCTAAGCCACGATCCTTTTCTTTCCTTGGGCGGGATGCATGCACGGCGAGGGGACGGGGCTACCAATGATGGGAGCTCATCTCTCAACCTCTCTACTCTTTCATCACCCTCTCGCTTCCTTTCGAGATCCCTCTCACTCTACTGTGGAACGGTCCTCCATCCTCCATCATGGACCACCCTCGCGGCTCTCCGATACACTGCCCGTCGGTGGCTTGCGCCTACCCTCTCCCCTTCCTGCAACCAAGGCACAGTGCATTTGGAGATGGTACTAGTTCGTCCTCTTCAGGCAGGGGGCGGTGTTACTTGGGCCGAATGTCCAATCAGCGCTTTGAAGGAAGGGGCTTTGCTCCCTCCTGAGATGTAAGGCGGAAAGGCAG
This sequence comes from Symbiotaphrina buchneri, assembly GCA_001599915.1. Lineage (NCBI taxonomy): Eukaryota > Fungi > Ascomycota > Symbiotaphrinales > Symbiotaphrinaceae > Symbiotaphrina > Symbiotaphrina buchneri. Next base: position 229,483 of record BCIG01000028.1, on the reverse strand, counting down.
AATCATTTCTCCTGGTAGCTTCGTCCGCCCTGGAAGTCCAACTTTTCCCTTCAACCGGGACCGCCTTCTTTTCCCGACGCAACAGCACAGCTCAATTCTTATCATTGCCGCATTTTTGGCAGAAACATGGTTTGGCAGTGACATCTCATTGCATGATTGTCTCGACTGTCTTTCTTGATTGTCTTGTGCGCGCTCATGCATATTGGTGCAGGCAATGTATGCATCTATCCTCAAACTTTCTTGATGTCATGTATTCCTTTCCGTGGCTGTGAACCCGTATAAGTTTCCATTCGTTCGCTGAGGCTCCGGTAGGAGCACGTCCTCGATGCTTCTTCGTGGTTCAACCCCTGCTTTCACAATGCTATTTTGATAAATGATTGAAATGTCCTAGCCTTCCCCTTTAGAATGTACGCCCTTTGACGATTTCAGAGCTTGCGGGTCTGTGATCGCAACTGATGTCCATACAAACGCCGCCAGGCTGAAAGGCAATGTCTTACGACTACAACTACGATGATCTGGCGTGCGGACTGAGGCCCCAACCCCGTATTGCCAACACCGAACGTCGGCAATCCTTGACCTCTTTCATCTCTCCCCTCAACACCTCTGGTGGAAGTCACACTCGTCAGGGAAGCGCATCACAAGACTATGTGGACCCCAACTGCCTTCAAATGACCAGCTCGGCGTTGGCCAGAGAGGCCTCTCGGGACCTCGGTGTCGACTCTGGCAGCCCATTCTCTTTCCTTTCTGCCTCTAATGGGGGTAGTCCTGCCCACGCACGCTACATCTATACCCCTTTCGATGACAATATTCAGCCGCCTCAGTCCGATCAAACTCAGTGCATTGGCCAGACAAGCCCATCCTTCCACCGCGGCTATGACAATTATGACACGCAACTGCAGCAACATCACCTTGATCCTCTGGATGCCGTCTCACCCTTGGACTCGTTCTATCCTCCTGTCGAGCACGTCTCGGCCAAGCTTACTCGTTCGGTCTCGGATGTCTCGGACAGCCTAAGCCTACAAAGGGGTCACTTCAAGTACGAGGAAGCAAGTACCGGCTGCAATCTGGAGCTGCAGGGAGTGCAAGGGGGTAATCGAGCTGACACCCCCTTACTATCCCCTTTCACACATACCCCTGCGCAGCCGATCTCACGCTCCTCCTCGACCTCGTCCATGGCCGGGAAAGATCGCTACATCTGCCTGATTGTGGACTGCAAGTCTAGCTTCACACGCGCAGCAGACCTTCAACGGCACACCAGAACAGTTCACAACATTTTCACGCCCACTACTCCACCACGTGCCTCGAATTCAGCAACAGGGGTAGGGCCCCTAGCCGGCGTTAGACGCAACCAATCCAACAAGTACGATTGTCCCCGGAGGACGTCGTGTGGGCGGAAGGGTGAGAGGGGATTCTCACGGCTCGACCACCTAACGGAACATCTCCGCAGCTGGCACAATGAGAAGATTGAAAAACGCGTCAGGCGGAGGTCGGAACCCCTGAGTGGGGCTTCTGTCGGACCTGCACTGCAATCAACAACGACTCTCAGTGATGACCTTGCAGCCTTGGGCCCATGCTGAGGCTCCGCCGAATATCTTTGCTAAGAGCTACATGGAAAATTGCTGGGGGATGGATGTTTTTTCTATGTGCGTGGAACATTCATGGAGAGAGTCAGTGAACACTTGTGCTCTAAGGTACGTGGTTTGAGCGGCCTTGCACAAACCATGGCAGGACGTTTTGACGAACGTGATTTCCTATGTTTTGAGCTGCCTTATCAGTTTGTAAAATCCTTCTACATATCAGTTCTAATGTCTTTTTCCTTTTCCTTTTTGTGCATGTGTGCATATGCCGAGAATCATGCGAAAGAGCAGTAAAAACGGAACCAAACTATCCGGAGGCGCAAAATGCTGCGGAGAAAGGACCGTAAAACCAATGAATGTGTCCCTTTCTTCCCTTGCGCAATGCCATCCCATCTAATCCGGAAGCCCACGGCAAATATGTTTGGAAAGAAATACGAAGCAAATTCTCTCGGTCATCCTTCCCCAGGTCCGGCTGTAGTTATGCGTTCGAGCACATAGTTTATTGGTCTCAGTTATTCAGCGATTCGTAAAATCCCGCCATTAACTCTGCAAAGGAAGGCATGTAGCCAGGGATCTGATCCACCGGTCTGAAAAACAAGCCTGGAGCCGATGGAGACAAGAATGGATGGACCCTCGCACCTTCCAAGGACGTTGCCGTAGTCTGGCTCCCGACACTGCTATCGGCGTCTGACATAGTTGCTTCTATCGAAGAGGAGGACGAAGATGCGACCTTTGGAGTGTCTTCGAAGTCTTGAGCATCCCATTCCACTGTACCGGGGTTGGTCATATGAGAGCTCCCCATGCCCGGAGACAGCGGGGGATGACAACGTTCTGGCAATTTCCCTGTTCGTCTGCTTTTGTGCTGGCGCTTGCCATTCGTCCCTATTTGCTGGGCAAACAAAGCATCAGAGTCGTTCATTGACTTTGCGCCGCTGGAACTTTGCAAGGATGCTGCGGGCGGAAGACGGACACGGACCATACGTGTTTGTGGCATATCAGTTGCTGCCGTTTGGTCTGTATCGACTGCTCTAGCCTTGCCTTTGTCTCTAGATGAGCTCGATGGAATGATTGAAGGAGTGCACGGCCAGATGCTATATTCATCATCGTGGTATTGAGGACGTGATGCCGTGAGGGGTGGAAGAGAAGCTCCACAGTGATTTCCAATGTTGGTAACACTCGAAGGATCAGTAAGTTCCATGTTTTCACCAATATTCGTGGTAGACGAAGACAGGGCCATGTAACTCGCGGAACAGGAGGCGGGAAGATGGACCCGTGGATGAACGGTAGGCTCCATCGTCCCGAATTCGATATGATCCAACGTATAATCCTCCTGCGTCGCCCTTCTATCTGGAAGGCTTTCTGCCTCCGCTAATGTATCGATGAATTGTTCTGCTTTGGCCATGGTCTCCTCAGCGAACGTCTCTTCTGTCTGGGTCTCTTGAGATGCAGCCTGTAGCTCTACCAGTGCGGAAGCTGGGATTTTCACGGCATCGAGCTCGTTGTACGTGGGTTTAGTGAAGTGATAGGCATTATAATCCGTCACAACACCTGCCCCGTTTTTCATAGTATGCAAGTAATTCACCACCCGCCAGTCTGGGCCGAACTCTTCTTTCAGGATCTCTGCCAGCTTGCCGAAATTTCTGTGGCGCAGAAAGACCACTTTGACCGACTTCAAATTAGCCAGTCTCCGGATGGCTTTCCTGATTCTCTCGCCGATTCCAAAAGGGTGCAGCTGGTCCTTTCCTTTCTCGATGATCTCAAGCTCTTCCAGGGACTTTAACGCGGGTAAGTGGTGTACGACAAACCGATCGACTCTGCATTGGTACAGCTGTTTCACTTTCTCGCCGAAGCGGACCTCAACCTGGGTCTTCAGGACCATATCACAGAACTCCTTTCTCAAATAAGCAGGAAACGGCTTATCCGCCACCTGTAGGTGGAAGCAATTGCGGCTGAAGAACAGCGTCATTGCTTCTCGATTGATCTGTTTGTTCGTAAGAGCAAAGCGGAGGTCGATCTTCGCGCGTGTCGAGGCTTGACCGCATACGTCTTTCTGATTGCCATCTTGTCCTTGGAATCCATTGTATATCGATGTTTGGGTTGGGATGAGCAAGAGATACACCTTGTTGCGAAGTTCGCTTGGGACATCCAAAAATGGGAAACAGCTGTCCTGTGGAGCCATCTCCAAGAACCAGAGGCGATCTGCTTGATGGTCGTCGAAAGAGCGGAAATGGTGTGGTGATTTTGTGTCACATGCTAGGTTCAATCAGGTCAGCTGTTATTGATATCAGAGTGAGCGGACCGCGTGTGCTGAGCTGAGTTGGCGGCTTCTATTCAGGCAGTCGCAATAGATGCTCAAGAGCTTGAGGAAGACATATGGACATATTATGGAAACATATGAAGCGCTTGGAAGAGTACGTAAAGATAGGAATGGGTAGAGATGATTGCAAGGCCTAGTGGCTGTGGACCTGGCAATTGAGAATTGCGACGAGAGGGCTTCGACCTGACGTACCAAACTTGATTCCCTCGTGCGGTTGTTCCGGGGATTGCAGCTGTGCAATGAGCCACTTGTAACGAGAGCGTGGTTTGAGGGTGGACACCGATGTCTGATATCTTTGAAAGATAGGAAAGGTAAGGAGTGCAAGCTGCAATTGATGATAAGAGATGTGCGGGACTGAGGATGGAGGATGATGAAGGCAGATAAGGTGTGTCTTGAGGAATTGGGGAGGTTGGGATTTCGAACGGAGGCAAGAGACCACCACCGAAGCAGCAGTCACTAGCAGTGCTGGTCCTCTATTGTTGAATAGCGAGTCAGAACAATGGCAGGACAATGCAAGGCACGGAAGTGAATCGAAATGTCGCCCAGTGCGGTGATGGTGAATGCCACAGTGTCTGATGAATTGCCCAGACCGATGAAAGGGAGGGAAAAGACGAGAAAGTGAAGGCTTGGGAGTGGAAATTGAAGCAGGACCAGGAGTAGGAGGCGTAGTAGTAGGGGTCGGAGGAAGCGGGAAGGAAAGAGGAAGAAGAGAAGGACGAGGAGTGGGCGGCGGAAAGCGAAGATGTAAGTGGACCAACAAGGATGCAGATGTCAAACTGGATGATAACGTAGGTAAGGTAAGGTAAGGTAAGGTTTACTTGTTCATGCCTATGGTGTACCTTATCCAACTCACCCGGCTCGCATTGCTTGCCTCCTTTCTTTCCTTCCTTCCTTCTTTCTTCTCCTTGTCCCTACACCTGCACTGTTTATGCGACACAGCAACCATCATCCTTCCTTGTATCAGCCAGCCACGTTTTCTGCCGTCCGCTCCCCCTTCTTGCCCAACAGCCCTCCCTCCCGCTCCGCCTGGCCTTCCGGCGCTTCGAAAAGCTTCCCAATGGCTTCCAGCGTCGTGTTTCCGCCGCTAAAGACGATACCGATATTCCAGCCTTCTTCGCCTACTTCCGCCTCGACGACCTTGCGGAAGTCCTCGTTATACAAAGCCACAGCAAGGCCGACGACAGCACTGGGTTCAACGAACACCTTCATTCGCTCTATCACCAGTTTCATGGCCGCCTTGATCTGCTCTTCGGTGACGCTGTATCCCTTCGACCATCGTAGACTCCCCTTTCCTCGACCGGATAACCTTCCACGGAATTTCCCCCAGCGGCGTCCGCAACCCGTCGGCTATGGTAAGGGTCTTGACTGACTCGATACGCTTCCCCGCCGCAAGACCGCGCCGTCCATCGTCAGCACCCTGGAAGGAAGGCTCGGCCCCGTAGACGCGAGTCGTGCTTTCCGAAAAGGCAAGCGCGACTCCAGACAGCATGCCTCCCCCTCCACAGGGAGCTATGACGGCATCTAAGCAGAAAGTCCCTGCAGGCTCTCCGCTCTTACGGACGCTTAAACCCTCGTTCCTTCTGACCAGCTCTTCAGCTTGCCGGGCCAGCTCCAGCCCCAATGTGCCTTGCCCTAGTATGATGTCCGGGTGATCATAAGGAGGCACAAGGACCGCTCCCGTCTTCTCCATCACTTCTTGCACAACCGCTTCCCTCTCCTGCGAGGTAGACCCACTGAATATCACTTCAGCACCATATCCTTGTGTGGCGGCGATCTTCGACGGTGTCGAGATCGTGGGCATCACAATGTAAGCACGCACGCCTTTAATGCGGGCTGCAAGAGCGAGAGCTTGGGCATGATTACCTAGCAATCCAGAAGAGCGGTGATCAGCCTGTGTGGTAGGACCTGCGTCAGGCTGGAGGCAAGATACCGGAACTATGCGTGACAACACCTCTTTGGAGCTCCTCATCGGTCAACCTCGCCAGCGCATGGGTCGCTCCTCGAAATTTGAAGGCTCCCACTCGCTGATAATTCTCACATTTGAAAAAGAACTTTATCTTCGGTTTCGCCGGCGTCCGTCCCTCGAATTCGGTTCCCAGGAGGGCGTTCGACGACTGCGGTGTCGAGGCCAGATCTGACAGCGTCTTCGACGTGAGCACGGGCGTCTCGTGGCATTGGCCTTTGACGACCTCGTGTGCGGCCTCGACCGAAGCCTTGGTTAACGGCGGCGTCCTGGAGAGGTCAGCCATGACATTCAAGGCTTTACCCGGGCTGGCCGGGGTTTCTATGCCCGTCTGATGCACTTTCGGCGTCAATTCCGGTCGTCGTGACCCAACCTTGGTGTTGTTGTCTGATTTGCTGCCCAATCAGATCGCTCGGCCAAAGTCATGGCCGGCCAAAGATTTCAGTAGCTCCAAGAGCGCTGCAGCCGAGATCGGCCTACGGCTTGACAAGACCCCATTATTTGACATGGCTCCGCCATTCGGAAAAACAACTTTTATTGTTCGTTCACGATGCTCAATTGAACGAGGTAGAATGCAGAGAAATAGTCTACAGGTGCGCCTGTCCGTTACAAAACAAGATTCGACCCCTGCTTGCCCTCATCCTTCACAACATCCTGCTTCCTACTTCTGGTTTTCGGGGCGAAGAGCGCTAGTAAACACGGATTAGCAAATGCGTTCCCATCTGCGGGCTTCAATTCTTACCGGACAGCTTTGCCTGCTCTCCAGATCTCCATGTTCCGGATCTCTTCCATCTCAGACTCGAACTTCTGGCGGTAGTCAGGCTGAGAGTTGTACTCCAAAGACCGCTTGGTCTCCGTGCCGTCTTGAACGGCATCATACAGCGAGTTGAAGACGGGCTTCAGGGCATCTTTGAACCTCGGAGTCCAGTCGATAGCACCGCGTCTAGCGGTCGTCGAGCAGGCAGAGTACATCCAATCCATACCATTCGCGCCGATGAGAGGGTACAAGCTTTGGGTAGCCTCCTCCACAGTCTCGTTGAAGGCTTCACTAGGGCTGTGGCCACGTTCCCTAAGGACCTCGTATTGAGCCAGGAACATACCATGGATACCACCCATCAAGCAACCGCGCTCGCCGTAGAGATCCGAGTAGACCTCTTTCTCAAAAGTTGTCTTGTATAGGTAGCCGCTTCCAATGGCGACACCCAGTGCGATGGCCTTCTCCTCAGCTTTTCCAGTCACATCCTGGTAGACAGCGAACGAGGAGTTGATGCCACGTCCTTCACGGAAAAGACTCCGCACCGTACGGCCAGACCCCTTAGGCGCAACAAGGATGACATCGACATTCTCGGGCACATCGACCTTGGTAATGTCCTTGAAGACGGGAGAGAAACCATGCGAAAAGTAGAGTGTCTGCCAATGTCAGCGCTTGCTATTGGTACACCGCTGACTTGACCTTACCTTCTCCTTGGTCAACTGAGGCTTAATGGCAGGCCATGTTTCGCTTTGAGCCGCGTCACTAAGCAAATTCATGACGATAGAACCCCGAGAAATGGCTTCATCCACCTCGAACAGATTTGTGCCCGGGATCCAGCCATCTTGTTCAGCTTCCTTCCAAGAGGCACCGTTCTTCCTCACCCCAATGATGACATTAAGACCATTATCACGAAGGTTGAGTCCTTGACCGTGACCTTGCGAACCGTAACCGATGAGGGCCAGCGTATCATTCTTGAAGTAGTCCTATTTTCTGTCAGCACCAAGTGACAATCCTGCAACGGTCCGGCACAACCAGGGCCGGCCGCGAGCTACGACGAGAGGGATAATGTAAAGACATACCAAGAGCTTCTCCCTGGGCCAGTCCTCGCGCTCTAGAGTGGTCAATCAGTCCATGCAACCACCATCTTGCGGTTCGAAATGGCGGTTACCCACCATAAACGGTCTCCTTTGACCCTGCGAAGTCAATGTTCTTCACTCCTCGCACCTGTTGCGCCGCAATGCTGTTGACTGCGACCCGTTTGGAAGCAGCAGCACCGACGCGGACGCCGCCCAGGGCAGACACGAACGTCCGCCGCTGAACCGCGGGGGAAGTCAATTGCCGGCCGACTTGGGAGCGCAAAGCCTTGCTGAAGCTGCGGGACGCCATTGTGAATATGTTGTGGGAGTAAGGGACGAGGCAAAAGTTTTGTGCGGATTGTGGATTTGGGGTCTTGTGCTGAGATCCGGGGGAATATTTTCGCTAGGAGCCTCTGGCTCAGCCAATCCGGAGTCTCGCTGTCGAAGAATAGGCGGTACCTGCCCTCCGATGACCGGCGCGGATGACTCAGGCCAGCCGACCCAATGTGCAACACCGCAACGCCGTGCAAGGTGCAAGGTGCAACCACAGATCTGTGAGCGCCGGAAGCCACCTTAGGTACCTTACTCTACCTTACCTACAGACAAGTCTACTTCGTACATACCCTAAGTCAAGTTTTGTATGAGATACACAAGCAAGAAGCCGTAATCGCCGTCTTTCATCTATTTACCTCGTAGTGGTCTTCTACCGCGATCGATGAAGACAGATGTCAAGCACCCTGTACACGTGCTTCCTACCAGGACGATGGTACTTGTACCATCAGACCTGCACCCTCGGGTTACAGGACTTATCTGATGAACTGCTGATGACCAGTATTCGAAGATGTCCACCCTACAGATCAAAAAGGCGTCACCCCGCAGCTCATTGTACTAATTGCTCACGAAACATGCGCCTGCAGTCAGAAAGCCCTCGGGGCCTCCTTTGAACGGTGATTGGGAACGAAGAAGCTTCGTCCGTCTGAACGCCAGATATTTCATCAACTGCCAAAGGGAATCAATCCATAGGTGTTGACAGCTGTGGTGCCCCAAGTCCGACACTCTTCCATTCCTCTTCTGCTGCCCGGGAAATGCTTCCTGTGCCCTGTGCACCCATTCCGCTGTCGGCCAAACTTCACCTCAACACCCGTTCGTATTGTATGCCTTTAACAATTCCCCCACCCATCGATGTTCGCACGTTGCGCTTGAAGCCTTCCCGGTTTGTCCTCAAATCTTCCGCTGCTTCCTTGTTCAACGGGTCTGAAGCGTTGGGCTCCAGGAATAGGTACTGAACGAAAAGCATCAGCCACCACGCAAGGCGTTAGAAATGGAATGCAGCCGCACCTGAAGTCCGACTATGATTGCATTGAGATTCAAAACTGGTTTCCAATCCTCCCTCAAGATGTTCAGGCAGACGTTCCCTTCTAGATCGATATTAGGGTGGTAGATCTTTTGTGTGCATTTGACCTTTGGGGGTTCATGCGGGAAGTTTTGGTTGATGTTAAAGCTGAAGTTGAAGCTGCCATTCTTATAGATCCCCTCGTCTGGCTCTATTGTAAGGGTAAAGTTGAGGATGTCGTCGGGATTGGGGAAATGCGTCTTCATTGTGGAGCTTAGAGACAATTCAGAGAGGTCTGGAAACATCATCGGTATTAGCCAGAGCCGTGAAGAGTGGCTTCATTATTCGTGCACAGAAACGGACCTTTTTGCACCCGAAGTTGTGCGGCGGTGACCTTTTTCTTCTTCTGCCCGGCAGCGCCCTCGGCGTTTGCAGCTTGCTGCTGCTGCTGTTTCTGTTCACATTGGTTAGCACAAATCAAGTCTTCAGAATCTGACCTGAAAAGCTTCAGGTAAAAAGATGCGCTCCTCTAGGCTCAGCAGGTGGGGCCAGCCAGATAAGGCTTACCATAGACCATATCTTGAGCATTTCCGAACGGGTCTGGAGCACAAAATGCCCACGGGAACGCGCCCTATTCCAAATCTGGCCTGGCAAGGGATGGATCTATTCGAGGTGGAAGCAGTGACAGAAACACGTTCGAAGAACGTCTTGGGAAGTGGTGAAAGAGAAAGATGAGATGAAGATGACAGACGGGGTGGAGGGGTGGACTGGCGGGAGTTATCGGCGCGAGCTATCTACGCAGTATCAGTACGAGTACGAAAGTACCTTGGCCCGCACGTGCCAGCACAGTAGCAAGGTACGGTAGGGAAAGGTAAGGCAAGGCGGCTGTAACAATAATAATGTAATATTAATATATCTCGGGCACCTTACTTCTAGCTGGGTGTTCAGCGGGACTCCCTAAGCGGGACTACTATGATACACAATACACAAAGCAGGTTTTTTAAACTTCAAGATAGCCGCTGGGCATCTCGCCAAGCATTATGCTTACAACCACCGCTTTACCAGTAACAGAACTTGTTTGATTTGCTCACTTGTCATCTCTGCTCTATCTGGTTCGTAGTAGGAGACCGTTCTCCAGTACAGGAGAGGATAAATGTCGTCGGAACCTGTTTGACGCCAGCAGATGATGGAAAACTCCCGGTGCTTTGCAGTAACGCTGAACATAGCAGCATGATGGGGTCCTAGACTCGAATTGACATGTTCATGCAAATGAAAACCCAAATTCTTCCCTTCAGTTGAGCAGCCCACATTGGCCGTCTGGGTGCCTAACGCCTCTTGAAGCAGGCTAGCATGCCAGTCTTGCCCAAGAACCAACAACAACCGATGAAGCGTACCAATGACAGCACCGCCGTAGCCCAAAGCAAAGCATGGAAGAAATTGGTGGATCGGGTTGTCGCCGAAGTCTATTTTGCTGGATTAGAAAATGGTCGAGCCGCTCCCAAACCCTAGACTGAAACTCACCGAAAAGCCGAACTCATCCGCACTCTCCGTGGTGATCAGGACGACCAGCAAGGCATTAGAGAACATCCATATAGCCACCAATCTGGTCCGGAAACTCTTGTATGAGTCCTCGAGCGTCTTCTTGGTCTCCTCCTTCTTGGGCACATATGGTGCCAAGGCCCGCCTGACGGTCTGCTCGAATTGGCTGTCAATATCAGCCTGTGGTCGTTCCGGCTCCTCAATTACCGCCGCTTTGCCATCTGGAGCCTTGGATGTCTGGGCCGATGGCAATGCATCAGCTTTATCCGAGCCTTTTGTGCCCCAAGACACATCATGCCAGTTGCTGAAGGCATAGACGTTCAGAATATTGATGTACGAGGACATCAGCAGTAGATACTGGGGGAAGGACGTGAACATGTGCCAAGGGTCCAAATACATGAATGAGGCAACGAAGTAGAGCCCGAAAGTTGCAGCGAGAGCAATAATGATGATACCAGCACTACTGCTGGAGAAGAAAGACTTCAAGAAGGCCGATACGCTGTCGGTGTTGATGGGTGAGAGAGAGTTGCCGGTGAACGCTTTTACCACGAGGTCGAAGGTCAAAACGATCAAATATAGCTGGATGACCCCAAAGACTACGAAGGAGACGATATAGCTATATCGAGAGCTGCAGTATTCCACATCAGCATAGTTAAGCTCGGAGATCGCGTCAGTCTCTTACCCTTTAGGCCTATTCCCCAAGGCAAGGATGAATTGTAGGACCAGGAACCCAAGATACAGGTACTTCAGAACTGTATTGACCACAGGTGTGACTTCATCACCGAATGGAAAGCCATGCGGGGCATTTGGCTGACTCTTTTGCTCTGCTGTAAAAGGCCCGCCAACAAGGTTCATGATCACGGAGGTCGTCAACCAGAAAGCAGCTATTCATGATATACGTTAGAAGAGATCGTAAAAGTGTGAATAGGAAGAAGCTCACCCAGTGCAAACCATGTTAGAATTTGGGTAGCGATATTATACAGAAGCTGGATGTGGAAGAAGAGCATTCTGATTATACCATGCCCAGACTTGTAGATCCGGCCAAAGTGCATCAAAGAATAGATACTGGCTGCAAATGAACCGTTAAGCCACCTCCGGCGTTGACTTATGAATTCTGGCGCCCCTTCGGGTACATCGGTTTCACCTTTGGAGGCTTTGACATAGGTCAAGTGCCACTTGGAGCCCGCTTTAGCCACCAATTCGAAGCAAAGAATTCGGTCCTCAGCCAGGAACATGTTCTTTTTGAAGATATTCATGCCCTCGATACCCTTTTTACCAAGCTGTTTTGCAAGAGTGTGATCGCCGTGGAAGTATTGCTCCAATGGTCGCCCCATTATAGCACGGAATCTATAGGCCGAAAAGGCCCCAGGAAGGACACTGACGTAGCCAAACGAACTCTCCAACGGCTTATCGAGGATATTGCTGATTTTATATTCGAAATTTTGGGCAGCGACAAGCGGGTTAAGAAGGTTCTTCCAACCTTTTCCCAGCATAGCGTGGATCTCGCCACAAGCTCCTCCAAGATCCTTATCGTTGTAGAAAGCCTCCCATAAGGCGAGAAGCGATTTTGAGCCGGGCTTCGTGCCGGCATCCAAGAGAATGCAAACTTCGGGATTTAGGATCCTACCGAAAGCATTGAAGAGCCAACGGTGAGAGTTGATCTTCTTGCTATTCTTCTGTTTCAAACAAAACATCATTTGCACCGGAGGCAATGTGCTTGAGCTGTCATCTTGGGGCCGCACAAGCTGTTGATTGGCAGTCACGGATAACTGAGTAGTATATTCAAACTTGAATAGATCATTAATACTTTGTCTGCTGTCCAGGATGCTCAAGACAGTTCCGCTTACTATGTGTGCGACGGTCTCTTTGCCATCAACGTCTCTCTTCATGATGCCATCCTGATATACACCAACAGTAGCCAGCACGTCTAGCGTATCTTTGTCGCAGGGATCAATGCCGTCGAAAATGAGGCATACCACAATCTTCTGCCAGGCTGGACCACCCTTGTTCCAAAACTCGGACTTTTTTAGGTTGACAATGTCACGAATGTTCTGCATGACGCCGTGAAGTGTCCTAGAAAGAAGGACCTTATCCTCATTGTATGCTGTTATAGCAATAAGGAGTTCTGTGTGACGATTGTACATGGCAGGCCGCAAATTATAGCCGTTCTTCAAGGTAAACTCGTTAGGGTCACAAGTTGCAGCGGTATCTATGAGAATGTGAGCACCACTTGGCTGAGTGAGGTAATGGATAAAGGAAAGCCTACACCTCATGTGTGTGAATTCCTCACTGCCGCTTTCGAGGTCGTTGCGATACTTCGCCTGCACGGCGTTCTGGATAGCACTGGGCACCGGATAGTCGACACTCAGCACATTCCCTTGTACAAGCTTGACCTTCCTTGTGGCGTAACGCTTCAGGTTTGACGTTGGAACCTGCCTCTGCTTCCAGGCTTCTGTGGAACTTGTCTCGCTTCGTGCATAAGGTGATGTTGACCGATCTGGCACGCCGAAAGCGACTGTAGGGTCCTGTATTGTAGGCGGGTATGAAACAGCAGCGGTGTTGTAATATGGTGGGGCGGTCTGGCCGGCGTCTCCTACATATGTCTCCGCCAGGCTATACCCCGAACGAGAGCCCGACAGGGTTGGGGGACTTATGCTTCTGGAGCGGGGATCGTCGAACGGCGTGGGAGCAAGATTACCGGTCTGGTGGAGAAGAGAGCGCTCGGCCTCGTCATCGGAAGCGTCTCCCTGGAGGGGAAGGACGTATTGCTGGACGAGTCAGTTTGGGTCCATTTCTCTCAAACCTTGAAGCCGGACTCACACTTCCAGTACCTGGAGGAAGATCCTGAAGGTGATGTGGTTCGTCGCCATAGCCATCCTGTCTCCCGTGATATGCCATTGCGCCGCAGGATTACCAACAACGACAGGCGGGCAGGAATTGTTCGTGAAGAGTAGCAGACCGAGCTTGGAGTCAGCCGCGATGGTAAGCTCGCTCCCTAGCCTAGAGCAGATCGGATGCAGTGAATACCTCCAGCTGCAAAGGTGAAGTCAGGAGAGTTCCGCACAGGAGAGATATCCGATTGCAGGGCCAAATGGATGGCCGGCGGAAAAGAGGATTGGGAAAAGAGAATTGGGAAGGAGGAGTGCTCTCAATGAGTGAAAGAAAAGGCCTCTGGCCCTTGGAGACAAAGAAATAAAGATGTCAGAGGCGGAGAGGATAGCTGGAGGACAGTATCAGGAGCTTCTCTCTAAGGCAGGTACCTTTGGATAGGAGGTCTATTATCTAACAGAGTACTCCGTACAGACTGAGTGAGGTCCAAGCCCCAGCAGTCCGGTAGTCTTCATTATTATTAGCTCAGGGTGTGTTTCATGAGGTACTCTGTACCGAGTACCTGTCTGAGTCAGTAAGCCAGTCATGTAGGTTTGTACTCTACAGGACTCGTACAGCCTTGTTTTCTGCAGGTCAGGAATGTCAGGTGTACTTCGTACAGACAGGTAACATTTATTATTTATTATTATTTTAGGCTTCTTTACCACCTGGCAGGCAAGCGCAGCTGGGGGCTATGCTAACGGGAAATATTCCGTAGCATTTTCCGTAAGGTAGCTATGCGCACGGCTGAGCCAATGACTGCCTTGTGTGTCTGTGGGTCTGTGGAGAACGAGGGCTAACAACTAGCGGTAAGGTAACGAGGTGAGTAAGGTACCTTAGGTGCTCATAGGTACCTGTCTGGCCTCTTGACTTTACATCTGGCGTGGTCACCTACCTGTCGCCCGTACTTCATCCAGTAAGGTACCTCTTCCATCTGGCTTTTACCATCCGTCCCTGAGACTTGTCCGTGGCTGGTGCATTGTCCACCAATCAACGCCAGCCCTGGCACCCAAACTCGCGATTGGCAGAGCTGACATTTACCTTACCTCGCACCAGTGCAGTGCAGCCAGGGCAGATTGAGCGTCCGTACCTATCTATTAATAGTAATCCTTAAGAGTCTGGCTGACCCTGGCAGGCTCCGAGTCTCGTACAAGAACCCTGCCCATGGTACGGTCCTCTAGCCCGTACCTCATCGCCAACTTACCGACTCTTTATCAACCCTTCCATGGGCGCCATCTGCAGAGGCGGAAAGAATGATAGCGATTTGACAGTCAGATGGGGCGCTATAGATGACAAATACGAAGTACTTTGTATTAATATTGTCGCGCGAGACAGAGTACAAGGTATCATCTCTTGTCTTGTGGGAAGTAAGGTACCTCGATCCAAGTACCTGCACTGTACGGAGGTAGGGAATGATAAACCGCTCGAATAAGTGCTAGTGTTACCTTAGCTCCGGTCCCTTCCCAATCTCCTCGCTCTTCATTCATCTCGTCCTCTTCTCCTTGTCCAAACTTCCTGCGACCGTCTGACACAGCAATGCGGATCGAACAATAATCCTAGGATTCTCAAAATCGCTGCGTCGGTGGTCTGTCACGCTTCCGATGCCAATTGCATAGAGAGATCGTCTCCATCTACTTTTCACCACCGACACCTCGCGGTTTAGGCGATTCTGTCTCTTGCTTGACTCCTGGCCTCGTAGCTTCCAAGGGATCAACGCACGATTAGACAAAGGACTCTATTCATCAAAGATCTTGGTTCACTGAACGACCACGTCCATCTCCACCAGGGCTCTCCGGACTTGTCTTCTTCAATTTCGCCTCCGGGCTTTTGCTGACATCCGAGTCGCTCGTTTGCTATTCTCACGCTTCCTCCAGCAACCCCTTGGTTCGGTATCACGGCGTAATATCCACCATTTTTCGCGTCACGCGGCACTGTTCGACCGCTCCGTCGCCAATATCTCCTATTTGCTTCTTTTGGTATACATCGAGTCTCTGTATTGGCTATTCGCACCATATCGGACATCACGAAACCCGACCATGGCTTTGGAACGAATGGGTATGTGTTCTAAACATCCTCCAATTGCTGCAAGTCGCTAACTACCGACGGAGACCTTGAGTCCAGCGTGCGTCGACTCTTCAGACGCTGTGTTCAATGCCCGAACACCACCCCTTCCTGCCCAGTCTGTGCGGCGGATGAGACCTGCACACTTTCTTCGCAGACCTGCGATAGTTGCCCGTCGACCAGCTGCATCAAGACAGCGATATCAGGACCAACTTCCGATGCCCCTCAGTCAAGTACAAGTAAGGCTGGACCGATAGCTGGAGGAGTTGTCGGAGCTGTTGTCGCGATTGTGATTCTAGTCTTCGTGATCTGGAAGTTCGGTATAAAAAACAGAAGAAGCCAACAAGCAGAAGAAGAGTGGCCGGAAGACACCAGCTCTGGAGAAAAGAACGCACAGTTTTCGATGCAACGCAATGCAAGGGCTTCCACCCACACTATAGGATCGATCGCCTCGACCGTTTTGACCCGAGCATCCAACGTCATCCAGATCGCGTACATACCGGGTGTCACCAATCGCTCGCCAGTCCCGACATCAGATAGAATTCCTCCAGTCCCCCCTGTACCGCTAGGCATTCACATTGATTCAGCTCGCTCCTCACCCAGAGTCGAGGAGGAACAACACTTTTTCATGCCGGGAGATCTGCGTGACTCCACTTATACAGGGATATCGGACCTTGATGGTCGAAGCAGTTTCGCGCGTACGAGCATCGCCCCCAGCCTTGCGAGGAGCAGTGTCGCCACGACGATTTACAGGGACAACGCCGTTATCAATATGCCTGCCCAGACAGCTTACGGCGGCAGAGCTAACGTTGTCAGTGTGCGTTTGCCTGGGAGCCATTCTGCGTCTGGTAATAGCACACCTCCCGTTCCCGTGATAGACTACGAGAAACACGGAAACAAAGGCGTTAGCGTCCGTGAACCTCTGCTGGGTGAAGATTTGCGGCCCCCTCCTAGCCCAGCCTTCTCGGTCGGATCTACTTTTCTGAATGGAAAGGCGGATATCGCCGAAGCGGTAACTGCTACACCAATTAATCTCCGTACCGCGAAGAAGATGAACACTAAGATCGAGGATTCCCTTGTCAATGACGCTTCTTCTGTCAAGACATTCGGCGTTCAGAATTCTCGCAGGGTGTCTGTGGCAGAGCCGGTCGACGATGAGCTGAATGCTCAGACCATGGAAGCCCCCTTTGCTCTTGACGATGCCTTCGCAGAGGATCAAGGTGGGTTCTTGCCAATACAGGTCCAGGAAGGTTCGTCGCGTGCTTCGCATGCGTCGGAGATCACAGAGATCGAAGAAGAATCACCCTTAAAATCCCCTTTCTCCGATAGGGCAGCTGTCACCTCCACGGACTTCTCTGAGCGCAGGCACTCTAGAGGAAGTTCTGATGGCGCTAGATCTGATCATCGCAGGCAACAGTCTGGGGGCTTGAGCAAAGTCGTGGAGGAACCATCGAGAGCCACGCCTTCTGAGTCTTTGCGTGCGACCGGTCAGCGCGATCCAAGTCCGTTCTCGGATGCGAATGAGATCAGAGCGGCTGTTTGAGCAAAATTCTGCACTATTCGGACGTATGGCGTTTCCATTGTCATGGGCGGAACGGCGCAATCGGCCAGTTGCAGGGAAATCTGGGTTCGGAATTGATCAGATATCGCATTAGTGTGATGGTGGTCGTGATTTCATTCATCTTTGATCAGTTGAATATAAGGTAGACTTTCGGAACTACAAGTCCGTGTTGCACATTGACGGCTGCGCGAGTTGGGTGCTAGAAAGCGCATTATTCGAACCCACGAATTCAAGGTCCAAGTTTTCAAGTCACCAGTCATGCCTTATGTCTCTCATCTCTTGTTATTCGTAGGAATTCAGATAAGCCAGAGGGAGCATTTGCCCCCGTTGTACAGCATAAATTCCAGCACCACCAACGCCCCACCATGCATCCATCACCGAAGTTGCTATGCAGAAAACCAACCATTGCCTTCGTAAGTATATCATGCCAGAATAGACCGAGTCTTGCGTGGCACCTGTCTGAAGCAATCCTCGAAGAGGGTAGGCTTCGGAGAGAGGTCTTGTTTGCTCAAACCCAATTTCCTCACGACCTGGAAAGCGCCCGTGCCCACGCTCATCGACTGGCCCATGATTATGCATTCGGACACACCCTCGATCTTGTCTTTCTTCATGTGAAAAGCAGCATCAAAGAGGTGGTCAGGGGTCTTCTCGAAGGAAGCGAGTTGCAAAACACTATCGCGCATCTTCGCCAGTCCAAACCTGGTGATCCCCAAAATTTCACCTTTATAGGTCATCACATCCGCAAGCAGTTGCATATGACGAGGATCAATGTCCATATCACCCATGACCGAGCTAATTTCCTCCACTATGGTCACACGAGCCGCCTCAATGCCCAGAACCTCTCGCATTTCCATCACGCTATTGGTTTTGGTCGCTGTACCAACCACACCTTCGGTGTTCATGCAGGCTCTGAGTCCGTAGCCTTCCACAAGCAGTGAGTTCTTCAGCGTTTTCTCATCGGTCTTAATGATCGCCCGTGAAGCGTCGGGGTAGCCGCGTATCACGATATTTGGCAGTGCCCGTTTCAGATTTTGTACTCGTAGAAATGTATCCGTCTCATCCGCCTTTGCTTTGCGCAACTGAGTGGAGTCTATGCCGCTCACATAGATTCGAATGTATCTTCCCATTGCTCGCACATCACTCTCGGAGAGCTTGAATTTCTTCTGCGTCCAGATGGCCTTAGTGATGTCGGCCGCTTTGATATCCAACTGCAACTTCTCGATGGTCCCGAAGTCAATTTTCAGAGAGATGTAGCTACCTTCGGAGGACCAGACGTCCTCTACCCAGTAGATGATCTGGTTCTCGGATCAGCAAATAGTCCTACATTGGAGGGTGGATAGACCTACATCCTTTAGGTATGTCTTTTCAATGCGACCTTTGACCACTCTAGCAGACCTTATATCATCCTTATTCACAAGTTCGCAAGTTATTACAGGAGTGCTGATCAACTTCGAGGCGTTGATGATCTCTTTGATTCGAGGAACACCTTGAGTGATGCTCATGCCAGCAACACCAGCAAAATGGAACGTCTTCAATGTCATCTGAGTGCCAGGCTCACCAATAGACTGCGCGCCGACGGCTCCGACTGCATGGCCCGGTTCAACCTGCGCGCCACGGTATTTGCTGAGGCAAAGTTCAACAAAAGCTTTCAAGGTCGGTGCCGAGAGTTTTGCAAATCGTTCCAAAGCCATCTTAAGCTCGACTACATTCCATCAGACCAGCTCCGATTGCATGGTGTCACAAGAACTTACCGGGTGCAGATGAATCCAGATCTTCCCAGTCCGCTTCGTCTGTATCTTCCCATCCGGAGAACATACCGCCTCGTTCTCGACGGGACGCCAATTTCTCGGCCTTGGCATAAAGGTAGTCCCGGATGGCCTGGAGGAAATCTCTAGCACTCTCGTATTGATCTATAGCAGCATCAGATCTGTCGTTATAATCGAGTATCTGCCCGTCAAAGCCTCGGCGGGTAAGCTTTGCCCGCTCCTTTGACAACAAGTTCTCACAGAGGCCCATAATCTCGAAGGGTAGAAGGGCTTTATCGCTGTTGCTCCAAGTAGTGGCCTGTCACAAGAATTAGGAAAATTTAAGATGCGAGTAGATGCCTTACTAACCTCTGCATGTGTAAAGGCACGGTCAAAGTCAACAGGGTTTGCCTTGCCCTCCATGTCGACCGGATCAAGCTTGTCATCTCCATATTGAAATTGCACGACCCCAGAAGACGAATTTCGAACCGTATCGTCATACTGCGTTGACAAATCCTCAAGGGATTTCATCAAGCGACGAGACATGTAACCGGTCTCGGCAGTCTTGACAGCCGTATCGACTAGTCCCTCCCGTCCTGATATGGCGTGGAAGAGGAATTCCGTCGGCGAAAGACCAGAGAAGAAACTATTACGTACGAAACCCTTGGATGGCGGTGACCGCGCGTTTTTGGGGAAATGCGGAAGGCTGCGGTCCTGAAAACCGTCCGCTACGCGCTTTCCCCCGATAATTTGTTGACCAACGACGGCTACCATCTGTGAGACGTTGATTGATGAACCTTTCGACCCGGAGGTTGCCATAATAAGAGGAGCGTTCCACTTGCTCAGCTCTGAAATACAGTAGTCACCTGCCTGCTGCCGAACCTTGCTCAGGATGCCAGAAATCAAGTTCTCCATAGTCTGTTCCTCATCACAGCCAGGAGACTTTTCAAGCTTGCCCTCCTTAAACTTCGCGATGACAGTGTCACATTCGGCGTATGCCCTCTCAACAAGGGCTTGTTTCAGCTCTACCAGCTTCTTCCCCGGGTACACGTCGCCGATACCAATGGAGAAGCCTTGGTTGGTAAGCCATCTAGCCGATAGCTT
Organism: Symbiotaphrina buchneri; assembly: GCA_001599915.1. NCBI lineage: Eukaryota > Fungi > Ascomycota > Symbiotaphrinales > Symbiotaphrinaceae > Symbiotaphrina > Symbiotaphrina buchneri. The sequence goes on along the minus strand of BCIG01000028.1, from coordinate 209,585 downwards.
CGCGAGGCGGTTCATGGCATGTACCGCTGCATCTGGTCCAAAATCACGGAGGATTATATAGAAGACGGATCCCTTCTTTCCAGAGCCAACCGTCGATTTGTCCATAACGCCGCACATCACTTCCGAATTGCGAATACAAAGCCATCCATCATTTTTATCCAGATCTCGAGGCTGATCCTTGACAGCTTTGAACTCCCTACAAGGCGCGTCCAGGTTCACTAGAACATTGGACTGCTTATTGGGTCGCATAAGCACGTTAAATACCTGCTTCCCCGTCCACAAGGCCTCTGGTCTGACAATCGCCGGTGGTGGTAGGTCTAACTGCTCGGCACCGTCAACCATGGACATACACATATTGGTGAAAGCCTTGCGGTCATAAAAGTTGTCTTTGCTGCTGAGCAGATATGCCGCAGTAATGAAATCCTGTATAGCTGCGATGATGGGTTCTCCATTCTTTGGTGTTGCAAGATTATGTTTGACGCCCATGAGTTGGATTGCTTCTGCACGTGCCTCCTCCGTCTGCGGAACGTGCAGGTTCATCTCATCTCCATCAAAATCTGCATTGTAGGGATTACAGACACATTCATTGAGCCGGAATGTCCGCCACGGTCGAACCTTGACCCTGTGACTCAGGATACTGAGCTTGTGCAGTGATGGCTGCCGGTTAAATAGAACAATATCACCGTCTTCCAGATGTCTTTCCACTACATCGCCCTCCTGCAGCTGATCCGCAATAAGGTTCCTGTCCCCATATTTAAGGAACAGCTTAAAATTCTGCCCCTTTTTGGTTATTATATTTGCTCCAGGCCACTTGTTGACTCCGTTCCGTACTCTCTGCTGGAGCTTTTTCTTATTATAGCGTGAGACTGTCTCCGGGTATGTTAGGTTTCTTGCCACAAGGACTGGAACAGCGACCTGGTCAATGCCCAGATTGGGGTCCGGAGATATGACAGTACGACCAGAAAAGTCAACCCGCTTTCCCGAAAGATTTCCACGAAACCGTCCTTGTTTTCCCTTCAAGCGCTGACAGAACCCACGCATTGCCTTTCCGAGCCCGGCCTGTGCAAGACCGGGGACATCGCTGTTGATGTACATTGCAATCTGCAATTGCATAAATTCCCATTGCTCCATGATTGTTTGTACCGGTTGGCCCCGCTGTAGTCCAGCCCGAATCAACGAGCTCATATGTACGATATCTGAGAGCTTGGAGGTGATATCATCTTCTGTCGTAGCAGAATCCTGACTGACAGATGGTCGGATGGCCAAGGGCGGAGCAGGTAGATATTGCCATATGAACATCTCTGGCCGTCCCTCTTCCGGACTCATTCCAAGAAGCTCACAATCAGAATTGCTTATGTGACGGAACAAATGTAGAACTCTGAGGGGATTGAGGTCGTCGACAGCCTTTCTGACATGCTTCTCCAACTCACTATTTCCCCTTTTGGCCTCCTCAAAAGACATGTTAAACTTGACCATACTCGGAGGCATCTTCTTTTTGGCAGACGTGGAACTGGTGAACGCTCGGTACTTCTCATGTATAATCTTGAGCGGGTGTCCGCCGGGTTTCTTTACAACTCCGTTGATGGCGCCACAATGCGGACACTTTCTCGCTTTCCTGCATTGCTCGTTGATCTTTTTGCATATCTGCATACGCCTCAGGTTGTCTATATTCGGCCTCCGCAGCTCCTTCAGATACTGCCGACGCTCCGGCTCGGTGAGGAGGATTTTTGAGCATTCCTAGAAATGTCAGCAGCTGACAAACCCCCACTCTCGTCCTTGATATAAAGTACTTTGCATATGTTTTGGAGTATCGTGATTATCATCTTGAAGTAGCCGATGTGAAATGCCGGAAGAGCCAGTTTGACGTGCCCGAAATGACCGTTGCACTGTTGCAGAGGTTCTCCGCAAGTCTCGCAAGGGACGTCCTTCCTGCAGGTCCCCAGCCTTCCATCGACAGCTCCATGTTGGACAGGAGCACGATTGTTAGCCAAATCGTACAGATCCCTGTTGGAGACTTCCAGAACACCCTGGCGGACAATGTCCTGGGTGGATCTGCAAAGCGCGTCAGTAACTCGTCCCTGGTGTGGGCCAAATTTTGGGAAGCGCCGCACAAGATGCCAAAATCGATCTCCTTGATACGTTTCGGGATGCGGTCTACCACCTGCTCCTTGACCAACTCTCCATTTGCCGCCATGGAAATAGACGTTATCGAACCTCTGGCATAAGTGCAGGAGTTTTCTCAAGTCGCAGCTCGTCGACAGGGAGAGGTATTTCGAGTCAGCGCATATCAGCGGTCTCGCTCGGCCAGCAGCATGAAATGAGTTCGAGCCTAAGAAGGAAATTCAACAGGTTCGCCTGGGCCGCGTGACTGATACCGCCGTGCATTTCTATGTCTTAAGCTTCTCGAATTTGTCGTGGTGGGGCACCTTTATGATTCACCGCCTTCAATTACATAAGTCTCGGTGGTAGGTTTTTCCGGCCGGCGGAACCGGACAAGGATAAGGCACAAGGCGAGGGGACGGACACTTTCGTCGTCATCGAGTACTATTATTCGTACTCTTGCTACCCGCTACCTCCCCTTACTTGAATGTCGCTCGTCCCACTGCCTCCAGCTCTCAAGATATCCTGCCGCGTCAGGTCTGATGATGTGTTTATGTGGTGGTCTGTAGTTATCGCCCGGGGGAACCGAGCAGCGGCGCTCGACATTTACAACCCGTCATGAAAGGTACCATCGAACTTCAAAGACACGCAGCTTATATTACATGCGCATGCGCTCATACTCGACAGCAATATTACAGAGGGTGACATCGGCTTCGGTCACGGTAGAACAGCAACTGATTTCGAAGATCGGAAAAGGGATCTTGGTATTTGCAGCTGTTGGACCAGGAGACACCGAGAAGGAGGCAGAAAGTCTTGCTTCAAAGGTGCTGAAAATGAAGATTTGGGATGATGAGGAGGGCGGTAGGGTAAGTCCAATACTACCAAATGGAGCGATAGTAGTCAGCTTGCTGATGGTCGATCTGGACATAGTGGAAGCGGAGTGTCCAGGACATCAACGGTGAAGTCCTCTGTGGTATGTACAGAGCCACTCCGTTACATACTCTGTCTGACGGATCTGGTGCTTGATATAGTATCACAATTCACTCTCCTTGCTTCGACCAAGAAGGGTTCAAAGCCCGACTTCCATGGCGCTATGGCGGGCGAAGAAGCGAAAAGGCTGTATGACCATTTCTTTCGGAAGGTACAGGAAGGCTACCAGGCAGATAAAGTGAAGAACGGCGTCTTCCAAGCCGTGATGGAGGTGGGCCTAGTAAATGATGGGCCGGTAGGTGTGGACTACAGCAGCTTGGACGGGGTGGTAAACTCCTCTCTCAAGTGTGCTATGGTAGCCTGGTGGATTTGCTAACGATGATCCTTTGTGCAGGTCACGTTGGAGATAACCGCCAACCCTAAGACGGAGGGGAAATGATACCCTGTTAACAAGATGGTCGATGAAAGCCTGGAAAATTGGGAATGAAGTATTCTAGAAATACTTCGTAGGGAGGTGGCTCCGAAATGGCTCGGCCAGGATGGCCTTATGAGAAACAGAAACAATGGCCGGTTTGTGTTAAGTGACGATATCATATGTATGAAATAAGTTCGTAGGATAAGAGAAACAGATACCCTGCGGCAGAAGTTCATGAGCTCTGAGCCAATGGTTATACGCACTGTCCTTTTGTCAAAAGCATAATAATGGCTGCCCCGGTCCTGCCTTCAGCAAGGAGTCATATTATTATTTGCGGCTTTTGAGGGGATATATCGCAGCTTCGGTCCACGAAAGACGGATAGCTTACTCTAGGACCCCGCTGCAGGTACACCTGTACAAGTGAGGTACCTTACCTCAGCTTCACGTCCGGCGTCCGCAGGACCCTGAGCTAAACCTATGTGGGCAAGATTTGCTCAGTCTGCACTGACCATGGAACCATCTTGAAGATCTGCCCGGACCGTTATTATTATTGCATCGTCTTGCTCGTCAAGGAACGAATTATCCCTCCATACTGCACAACGGCACATTTCCTTACGCATAAGATCAACCGACTGGCGGTAATCAGAGTGTTCTGATCAGATCAAGCCAACATGGCGACCGCTTCGACGAGTATGCGGACCTTACACCATCTGATATGATAGAGCTTTGGTTACTGATAGCCTTACAGGTCGCACGCGGGTGTTTTTCGACATTCAGATCGGCAACCAGAAGGCCGGCCGTATCTATATTGAACTTGTAGGTTGCCCACACTTTCTCCAACTCTAAATGCTCGATTGCCTTGTTAATCTCCGGTGCACAGTACAATGATGGTATGTCAATCAATTTCTCAAGAGTTGTACTAGAAGCTGAATGGGCAATTGCAGTGGTCCCGAAGACTGCTGAGAACTTCAGAGCTCTTTGTACAGGAGAGAAAGGGGTAGGAAAGAGTGGGAAGCCACTGCACTACAAAGGTCAGCATGCTCACCGTTTGAACGAATAGTCCTTCGCGATTGACGACGACTGTCTCATAGGCTCCACATTCCACCGTGTAGGTTACGTAGGCTCCAGAGATTTGGACACGATTTTGATTGGTCGACTCGCAGGTGATCAAACAGTTCATGATTCAAGGCGGCGATTTTACTGCCGGGAATGGCACCGGCGGAGAATCCATCTATGGCGAGAAGTTCGAGGATGAGAATTTTGAACTAAAGCACGACAAGCCTTTTCTACTTTCTATGGCAAACGCCGGTCCAGGTAAGTACATCTTGATCTGAGTCTGTCACGAGTTCTAAGACAAATCTTTAGGTACCAACGGTTCTCAGTAGGGTCCCATATGCTTGGTTAAGGCCGCTGGGTAGAACTCAATTCTGATCGATACAGATTCTTCATCACGACCGTGCCAACTCCTCATTTGGATGGCAAGCATGTTGTTTTTGGGCAAGTCTTGAGTGGCAAGAGCATCGTTCGTAAGATCGAAAACATCAAGACGTTGCCCGTGGACAAACCGTCACAAGAAGTGAAGATAATTGGTAGGTGATTGCCGCATTCTGCGCTACTAGATCACTGATATCTTCCAGATTGCGGAGAGTTACACGGGGATGCCGCATTGGCCGCGGAGCAGAAGACAGTCGATACAACCGGGGATCCGTACGAAGACTTCCCAGAAGATCAGGGCGAAGAATTAAAGGGGGATGAGATCGTCAAGATAGCTGGTGAGCTCAAGGAGTTTGGAAACAACGCCTTCAAGGCTGGTGACCTGCCTTTGGGACTGGAGAAATACCAGAAGGGTCTGCGGTATTTGAATGAACACCCTGAACCTCTGGAAAACGATCCCCCTCAGCTCGGTGCCCAGCTAAAAGCTCTACGATTCGCACTTCACTCGAACTCGGCCTTGCTGCAGAACAAACTAAAGAACTTCGACGATGCGAAAACATCCGCTAGTCATGCGTTGGAGGTCTCTGGAGTAACGAACTCTGAGAAAGCTAAAGCCTATTACCGCCGAGCCGTGGCCTTTGAAGGACTCAAAGATGAGGAATCAGCACAAAAGGACTTAGAAGAGGCTCTAAAGCTCGCTCCTGGTGATGCAGCCGTAGTCAAAGAGCTGGAGGTGGTCAAGAAGAAGGCTGCGGACAGACGCAGGAAGGAGAAGGCAGCATATCAGAAGTTCTTTGCATGAGTTGGTGCGAGGGGCCAATAATTTGGTGTGCTGTCACGCTTTCTAGACCTATGACTTCGACTTCATGCGTGCATAAGGTAGCATAGCGAAGAATCTCTTACTGACCTTACCTTGGGAAAATAGAGACACTTTCCTGTACAGAGATGGACGAGACATCTGACTCCTTGTAATGCTCTTCTCTGACGACTCCCTCTGTCACTGAGCTGAGAATACACAAGGTAAAGTAGGTACCCAAAGTAAGCAAGTACTTTATGGCAACGATAAATGCATTCATCCCCTGAGGCACCTAATTGAGCCCTTGCTGCCTCAGATACAGTATCTTGATTCTCCTTAGAACCTGCTTTACTGAATCCACAGGCTGATGCGGATTGACAGTGGACCCTGAATTACCGTAGGTAAGGTAATCGGAACTTACCTTTAAAGGCGTACCTCTTGGGCCTCGGAACGCTTCGTCATCCGCGGCCCGTGCATGCTGGGCCCAAACAAGCCAAACTCACTCGCCAACCAAGTCAGCTGCACACTCGACCCTACAGGTACCTCACCTATCACCAAAATAAGGTCACCAAGGTGGGTACCCTAGGTAGGAAGTAGGTACGGAGTACAGTCCTACCCTCTCCTCCGTACCGTTTGAACGGACCGGCCTCCCTCGCTGAAACAAGCTCACACTCACCTCCATCTCGCATCCCCAACTTTCCCCGTTCTCATCCTTGAAATCTGACGCTCGCGACTGGGTCTCGCCGTGAATACCCCACCTTGCAAGATTGCGACCTCACTCCTCGATTTACATTCTAGACCTCGGGTTTCCCTTTGCGAATTTAACATCCCATTCTGCTTCCTTCCCTGTCATGGCGGCGCTTTGGAATACACGCCCATGACCCGCCGTCACCTTTCTGGATGTCAAGGATTAAATCCTTCTCTCCGCTCACGGGCATCGTTGCATCGGCTTAGTTCTTGTGCATATCGCCTTCCGGCCTCTGACGTACAAAGGCTAGATTACATAACTACGAACGAGACGCGTGTGTGCGCTCAGGGCATCTTCAGAAGAATCAACTTCGACGGTCGCGGCCGGCCCCTACGGCAGTTCGAGCATTCACAGCTGCAAGGATATCACTGTACTGACTGAGGGCGAACCAAGTGTTTTCGGATGGTCCCACGGGAAGCAATGGCCTCTGGCGACCGAGACAATGTTGGTGGAAGTCCCCGCAACTCTTCGGTGCCACTGCTGGGGGAAGGCTTTTCGGAACAAGCAGAATCGAAACCGTCTACGAAGAAGACAAATAAACGAGGTCTGTTCGGACTTGGGAAAAAGAAAGGAAGTGCTTCGTCAGAGGACGCGGGCGCAACGTCGAGAGCTTCTTCAGATCCGGCCGCAGGCTCTTTTCTAAATCGGGCCCCGCCACAATCCCCTCCTCATCCGGCAGAGAACCGTGGCGACACTCCGGCCCGGCCTGGAAGAACTGGCCAACACTATGAGTCTCCGTCGTCCCCCAACCGGCAACTGTCATCGTCCCCGCGACATGCGTCTCCAGCGTCATCTCTTATATTCGAGCGCGATGTCCAAGAGCCAGCGCCGGTAGTCACAAGCTCATCCGCGATTCCTGGCCACATCACGACTGAGGACCATATCCCACCGGTACTAGAAGCATCATCTCTCGCTATCACGAGTGATCGGCTTGATCCCGACAATGTCGAAATTGTCACCCACTCCGCTCATCAACCAGCTGCTCTGGCGGTGTCGGGGACTGGAGCAAACGAATCGATGACCAATTCCTGGCAGGAGGAATCTGGCCCACATACAGAGAATGAGGACGCCGCGTCCAACTATGGTGCACTAGACACCGGTGACGTTCGCCGATTGAGCTTCGTCTCCTTTGCCGACGTCGTCAATTCCGAACACGCTGAACACGCCACCAGCAGAGATTCTATGCATTTGTCTACTCTGTCCTCACCCGTGTCCTTCACAGCTGGGAATCGGTCTGTGTCACCCGTGCGGTCCCCCGTGTCCAATCGGATACAGTCTCGGTCTCCGCCTCACAGTGCTGCTGGTTCAATGACCCACCAAGATTGTTCCCCGGTACGAGGGCTTCGTGGCCCTGCTAGTCCTGTTTCTGCTCATAGTCCACCAACGGGTGGTGAGCTCACAATCGAGACGATGAGACAAGCTCTTAGAAAGACGGGTAGTGGGGACTTGACGCCATTCAGGAGTCAGCCAAGCGGTGGTGGAATTGGAGAGGAATGAGAGAGACTGCGCGTGGACCAATCCCATAACGAAAGTTGATGTGAACTGGACGGACATCTATATGGCTTATGCAGGGGCAATGCGACCTGGGAGAGAGATGGGTTTCTGGCTAGCGGCCATTCCTGGAACAGGGCTCAAATCTATTTTTCTTTCTTTTGGACAGTCTCGCCCCGCAATTTAAGGAGAGACTCTGTGCATCCTCTTGATATCCTGGGGCCTTTTTGCCCATCGTTCTGTTATACGGAGAAATGACATGCATGCTCTGGCTAGGATCTTCTCTACCAAGTAGGAGGTGACTGAACCTTCCCGCCCGACAGGAAAACATGGATCCTTTGTGCGTCGTGTTCAAACCCACCGGCACGACTACCATAAGGTAGTGCTGAATCGCGGAGTATTCACTCCCGTCGTATCGAGCGGCAGATGCCCAGTGGTCTTCGCTTGTTCGAAGTCCGTGGCTCAGCACTATGCCACTATAGGTAGGTATCTTAAGCTACCAGGTACTACCTTACCTAAGCGAGTAAGGTACAACCGGTATGGTTCGTGCTCCCCATTTGGGGACTGGGGAAGGGACGATAGAAGGAAGACATGAACCTGCTGAGCATCTGCGTGCCAACCGAGTCATATTCTCTTCCGTTCAAATCAATCCTTGCCCACCCAGGGTACATATTTCGGTGGCATAAACAGACTTCCTCCCCTGTTTCCCATACATACCTATTTTATATACCTTATGTATGTATGTGTGCGCTTATCTCGCCGCCGCACTGTTCAAGCCTGTGGTGGAGAGGGCCAGATAGCTCTTTCTTGGGCCTCGCACAACGGAAGTGTTCTCTCAACGTCGGTTACCGTTGAACCGGCCATATCGCACGCAATCCTAGCAGACCGGGCTCTTTACGGCCATCTTATGGGTCTCTCGCCGGTGGTCTAAGGCGAATATTTCTCAAAGACGGCGGTCCTCGCGCCTATCCATGTCATGGCGTTACCGATCACTTCATATTCCGTACGAAAGTATGCGCTGAAGACTCTCAAGGAGCTCTTAACGTAATGCGCCCAGAAATCAGTGGTCGGTAATCATTCCAAGTCACAATTGTGTGGAGTGGGTCCTCTGCAACCGATTTGGAATCATCGCTACACCCTGGTATCGCAGCGAAGCTTGGAAACAGCTTGTTTGCTGACAATCGTCACATTACGTTTCATGCTCTTGGTCACGCCTTCGCAGAGCCTGGTGAATAGCTGCAGCACGAGTTTGCGCCGGATACCGCCTCCGTGCGAACGGTGAATAATGTCTCCACTCCGTCCAGTGGCTAGGATATTCACTCCACCTCGGCCGACCTTTACACATAGCGAACCAGAGGAACGCTTCAGCTTGGAAGGGATTCGCTCGGTCACACCAGAATCAAGTATAGGAGGCGCAGATGCGGAGATTTCTACTCAAGGAACGGAGTCTCGGACATTGACTCCAGTCTCACCTCAGTCAACGAAGAGAAAGCATCACAGGGAGAGCCCGCGCAACCTTCTACTCCGGTCTCACCCCTCGAATAGTGGCATGAGGACCAGTGGTACTTCTTCTCGGCCGCGAACGAGGACACTTGAAGACTCTTCTGAAAAATCTTTGGGTGTCCTGTTTTCTCGGAACCGCCAACGTGTAGGATCAGTCCATACAACCAGCTTGCTCAACTACGATAGATCTGAGCAGCCAGGACTTTCCACTCAAGATCAACCTCTAGGACCCTCGCCGGTTCTATCTCCTAGACGCTCAAGCTCTAGTCGGCAACGCGTTGTCCTAGCAGACCGCGATCCAAAACATACATCTCCGGGATCTTACAAACGTGTGAACTCAATCAATCCCCCGTTCCCAACCACAAATGCTACCAAGATAATGAGCTTGATGCGGAGCTCTGGTGGAGTTATGCAAGGACTGTCTGACTTTTGCTTCCGCGGTACTGCGAAATGGGAGTCCGGTCTGTGCTTCATTGACCAATTCTCCAGTGGCCTCCTATGTCGCTTTCAGGATGAAGCGGCTGAAGTCCATGCTTTGATACCGGATATTCGTGGTTGTCAAGTGGAGAAGATCCCTGATAGAGCTGACGGTGGTAGCCTGTTGATTTCGTCACATTCTGCGCCTTCTGCGTTGGTGCTGCGACCTACAGACACAGAAGATCTTGACGCTTGGTTGTCTGCTTTATTGTATTGGCAATCGCTTCGCTCTACTACCGCTCAAGAACCTTCGGTTAGGCCACAACCAAGGGGTAGCGAAGCGGCAGCTGCGGATCAGTTGCACCGACCTTCTCAACCGCCAATCTCTCGAGATAATGCCATCATCAAGGTTGGCAAGATGATGATGTGGGATGCGGATGCCCAAGATCTACCTTTGTCAGAATGGCCTCGCGGGACGATCGCACAAAAACATAAGACCCATCCTTGGCGCAGAATATCTTGTATATTACAAGAAAATGGAGAGCTGAAGCTCTATACCGAATCCAATGTTGTCATTCTTGGTTTCATCCAACTTGCTCAGCTCTCGAGACGTGCTATACAGCAACTTGACTTTTCCGTTCTGGGTGCAGACTACTGTGTCGCTATTTATCCTCAATACACGCCGTCCTCCACCTCGATATCTTTAATCCGGCCAATCTACCTTTATCTTGAATCAAGGGTGCTCTTTGAGGTTTGGTTCGTTCTGCTCAGAGCATTTACCATTCCGGAAATCTACGGCCCACTGCCTCAACCTACACGCCCACATTCACCTGGATCACCTGGCCAGACTGTATTCCCCGAAGTGACGGGCGATATGTTCAGGGTAGAGCGGTCACTTTTCGTGAGGATCATTGAAGCCAAGATGCATCCTCCTCGTCATGCCCCCATCATCGGATATGGGTCCTTATCTCGCGGTAACTCTGCCCAGGGTTTGAATTCGGACCAAGGCGAATTTTCTTGTGAGCTTTGGCTCGATGGAGAAGTCAGAGGAAGGACTAGGATCGTGTCGGAAACCAGTATTCCATTCTGGCGGGAAGAGTTTATTCTATCCGACATACCATCTATTCTTTCTAATGCAGCGGTTGCACTCCACAAGCACGATCGAGATATAGCTGATCCTGATCGAAAACGCCGGGGGCCTTCACCCTCTCGGTCACGAAATACAACTCACTCAATGCCACCACGGGACATGGACCCTGCAAGCACCACTTTCTGTGGCAAAGCTGATATACCACTAGATGACGTTCGCAGAAATAAAGACATGGAAGACTGGTGGCCTATAGTCAAAAATGGAGCAAGGGTGGGAGAGGTCCTTTTGAGAGTACGGCTTGACGAGTCCGTGGTATTGATGTCTCGCGAATACGACAGCTTATCGCAGCCTCTTCACCGCTTTGCTACGGGACTCACGGGCCAGATAGCGCATCTTATCCCCACGGAGCTCAAACGACTATCTGAACTCCTCTTAGACATTTTCCAAGTCTCCGGACACGCAGTAGAATGGCTAATGTCCCTTGCGGAAGAAGAAATTGATGGTATCTACACGGATACTCCACTTATGAAGTTTCAGAATCGAAATCGAATTGGGTCCAACGAGTCTTATGACTCTTCGAGCGATAGAGAACAAATTTTACGAGATATAGGCCGGTCGGTCTCCGTAGAGGCTAACCTCCTTTTTCGAGGCAACACTCTGCTCACTAGGGCGCTTGATCTGCATATGAAGCGGCTGGGGAAAGAATATCTGGAAGAGATACTTGGAGACATTGTGCGGGAGATCGACGCTGGCGAACCTGATTGTGAAGTCGACCCCAGTCGAGTGCCTTCTCATCACGCTTTGCAAAAAAATTGGCGCCGTTTGTTGGACCTGACAAATACAGTTTGGAATTCGGTAGCTTCTTCTGCTGTACGATGTCCGCCAGAGCTGAGGCGGATATTTCGACATATTCGAGCTTGTGCTGACGATCGATATGGTGACTTCTTGCGTACTGTGTCTTACAGCAGTGTCTCCGGCTTTTTATTCTTGCGGTTCATCTGTCCAGCGGTCCTAAACCCGAAGCTTTTTGGCCTGATGAGAGGTTTGCCCATCCCTTCTTGGTCAGGTTCGACGCTCACGATTCATAGAGCATCCTCGACCGAGGGCGCACAGAACCCTTACTCTGATCGCGAAAGGCCTACAAGGTCTTGCAAACATGACGACTTTTGGAGTTAAGGGGTCATGGATGGAACCGATGAATCAATTTCTCGCAACTCACAAACAAGAGTACCGGAGATTCATTGATGATATCTGTTCGATATCACACGACAGGTCATCAACGATAATCCCCCCCTCTTACGCCACGCCGATTACCATTATGGCGCGTTTACCTCCCATGTCTAAGGAAGGGTTCCTATCGCTTCCATATCTAATCGATCACGCTCGCACGTTGGCTTCCTTGGTCAGTCTATGGTTAGAGGTACCTTCAGTTGCCCGACAGACCACCCAGCTGGAAGGGGAGCTACTTCGGTTTCACGACATTTGTAAGACCCTACATCAAAGAACTGAGGATTGCCTACGACTGGCCGAAGGGAGTGGCAAGATGGAGGCACATCTGCCCCGGGTGTGGGAACAACTCGCTGGCGAAGTAGAATTATCCCTCAAAATCGGTCCATCGGATAGCGGTACGTCCTTGCCCCTCTCGACGAGCGCCGATTCCTTGGATGGATCAAGGCCCGGTTCTTCGGTTATCTGATTCCAGGGCAAATTTGTTTCACTCAGGGCAAATTTGGGTGTAGGGTCGAATCAGCGGCTGTTAGATGTTAGTATGATAATACTTTTAATTAACCTTGCTGTTATCGTCCTTTACGACAAATCGCAGGCTTGCTGTTGGTATGGGTTTTACCAGTCAATATGGTTTACCAACTGAGTACTAACCAGGTACAGGGTTGGTAAGTTGGTATACAGTTATGTACATCTGATACCAAAGACCACTTGGTTAGGTTTAATGGTATTTTTCTCTAGTTTGGTAAAACCAAATAAAACCAGATTATAACTAGTATCTTATTAGTTATTACATCTTATCAAAATCTTTTTGTTTTTTTCCATCTTAACAAATACTTAATCTTTTAATATAGTAAAACATGTTTACATATAATAATAATAGTTTAAACTCTAATACCAAATAGTAAATACTATTAATTATAAAAACCATGAATATAAATATTATTATTAAGTAAAGAACTTTAATCTTGTTATCTGATCTTATAATTCTCTGATATTTAATAATAGGTATCAATTCTTAATCATAATGTTATTAAGTTTCTGATAATCTATATAAAGTTGAAGTTTCTTGTTCTTTTTTGATATAAAGAATATTAGATACCTTGTTAATAATATAGATTTTTAAATAAATCTTTTCTTAAGATTAATATCAAGATACTTATAAAGTACCTTTAGTTTATCTTTTGATAATAGGTAAATTGATCTAAATGTTGGTTTTTTCCCTAGAAATAAAGGTATTTCATGGTTTTATAATTAATACTTAAACAATGTTATAATCATTATCTTTTCTTAAAAGAACTTACTTTATTTTTTATATTCTTTAAAGATTTTCAAAGATATATTCTATTCTTTTTTAACTTTAGCTTTTTAACCTGTTAAATCTATATTGATATCTGTTAAGTTGATTATCTGTTTAACCTATATTAAACATAAGATATCATTAATTTTAATTATCTTTTAGTTTTAGTTTTTATTTGTTATTATTTTCCTTTAATATATAAACTAAAATCTAATAATACTTTCAGATCTTTTAAGTTTAAGCTTTTCTTTATTTTAATTAATTGATAGATTTTGATGTTTTAATTAAGATATTCTTAATATAACATAATAAGTAACTATTTTAATTATATTAAAGGATATTTCCTTATAATATTATTATATCATTATAGATAATGATATTATTTCTATATTTACTTCTTTTTAATCTTTTAACTTAATTCTTTAAATAAATGTTTCTATTTATTCTTTTATTTTTATTAATATATTATTTTGTTTTATAAATTTTTCTAACATAAATAAATTTATTATCTTTAAGTTAATTATAGTTATAGTTATTAATCTATTGATAATTATTAATATAATAAATAATTCTTTTATAATGTTAAGTTCTTTTAATATTATTAAGACTTAAAGTCTTTATTATTTATCTATATCTTTAGAATAAAAACCTTGTCTTTTTTTATCTTTTCTAATGTTGTTAAGATATATTTAAAGATTTATTTCTTTCTTTAAATATAAGGTAAGGATTATAGTTTATAACATATCATCTAGATTCTCTTTTATAAACTTTATTTTAATATCTTTTCTTGTTATTAAATCTTTAAATAATAATTAATAATATATATTATATCTGTTAAATCCTTACAGATATTGTTAAGTTTCTTTTAACTCTAATAATAAAATACTGATAATATTTCTTAAAAGTTATTTTCTATCTGTTTTTAGTTATTTTAATTCTTTAACAATTCTTTAGAATTAATCAATTAGTTCTTATTAAGAATGTTATCTTAATAACAATGTTTTTATATTGTTTTTAATAAATATCTAATGTTCTTTTAAATATTAAATAATAATATCTAGAATATTATCTCCTGTCTAATAAAAGTGTTTTAGCTTTTAAATTACTTGAAAAAGTCCTTTTTTGTTTTTTATAACTAGTTTTCATAAGTTTTTATTGATATAAGAAATGGATTTTTTTTAATTAATATCTTTATTAATTTTATCTTAATTAGCATCTTTATCAGGTTCTTTCTTTCTTTTTTTACTTAGATATTAAAATTTTATTCTTCTTTATTATAATTAAATCTTTGAAATCTTTTCTTGATTTTCTTAATTCTTTTGTTAACCTTTTTTTAATTATTATTTATATTTTATTAAAGTTTTTCTATTTCTTTTTTGTTAAAGTTAGAAAGATTATATTTATTTAAATCTTTTTCTTTTTAAAAACTAATTAATTATTATTTTAGAATATTTAATTAAGATCAGGGTATTATTTCTTAAAATCTGTAATTCCTTGTTATATAATCTAGCTTATTATAAACATAATATATAAGTGTTTTCTTTCTTTATCCTTTCTGTATTTATTATTGTATTTAGGTTAAATTCTTTTTATTAATTATATTACTATTGTATATATTGTTAAAGAAGAATATGTTCTTTAAGTAAGGATCAAAAGAACAAGTTATTATAGATCTTTTAAAGGAAAAACTTATCTTTTTACCAGTTTTAATAAACCTTTCTTATGATCTAGACTTTAAGAAGATAATTCTTGGTATTGATGCTAGCTTTTAGAACTAAAGAACAATATTGATACAAATTAATATCAAAACAGGCAGATAGCATCTAATATAGTATAAAAGTAGTTTATAATCATTATAGAAAAAAAATATAATATTAAAAAACAAGAATATTATAATGTATTAAAAACATTTAAAAAAAATATAATATTAATTGTATAATATTTGTTTTATATGTTTATAATCATATTAAACCACTTTGATATTGATTTGTTTAATATGTTGATAATCTGTTAGATAGCCTAGATTTACCTGTTTAACTTTAAAGTTTATTATATATCAGGAAAAAAGCATATTATAGCTGATACCCTATTTAAGAAACCCTTTACAGTTATTAACCTTATAAAAAAAGTAAAAAGAAAAGATTAATGATTTCATTATAATATAGTTAAATACTATTTAGATAACATTTATTTCTATACAATAAACAAACAAAAACCTGATAATAAGCTCTTTTAAAGATAGCTACTTAGAGAAATTAAAAAAGATAATACATTATCTTATTATATTATCTTAGCTAAAAAGTGTTAAATAACATAATTTAAACAGGTTTAGGAAGAAGATTAAACGCTTTATAATATACAATATTACCTGTTTTATAAAAGAAGAAAGAATGTACCTATACAACAGGTGGTTGATAAACCTAAAGAACGATAACAGATTATAACAACATTATACAATGAATCCGGCTATAAGGACAAGAAGGCTACCTAATATCGTATTACTGATTGCTATTAATGGAATAGGTTATATTCTGATGTTAAAAAGCAGGTTAAAACCTATAATGAATATTAGCAACAGGTTAGTAAACACTTAGAAAAGCTATTATATCCTATATACGTTTTACAGTTATAAAGGAAAATAGGACTTAACATAGTATATATGCTAAAAAACGCTGATAAGGAGTATCTAGTTGTTATAAGGTATGATTTCAGCAAATAGGCTAAAGCTTAAGTCTTAAGGAGCATTAACTTGAAAGCTATTACAATCTTTAGAAGGACATTGTATATAAACATGGCTGTTTCAAACGCCTGGTTATCGATAATAGGCTGGAGAACAAAGATAAAATGATAGAGCTGCTATTGGCCTATAAATATCAAACAGGTGCTGATATCAACCTATCACTCCTAGGCAAATGGTATAATTAAACATGATTATAAGCCTATCATAGATACCCTTTCTAAGATAATAGCCAATAAGCTTGGACCATAGATAAAGAATCTTTTAACAGTATTATTTACAGATTAAACAACTGTATAAATAAGTACTGGATATATATCGTTCTATCTAAATCATGGTCAAGATACTATTCTGTCTATTGAACTAGATATCCCTACCTGACAGATCCTTTCATAGAATAAGATAGCTTTAATAACAGACCTATTTGCTATATAGGCTTATCAGCTATAATTTCAAGATAAAGATATGAAGATAATATACCTATATCTTCAGAAAGCTTGTATACAGGAGAAGGATTCTTTTAATAAGGCATATTAACTATAATAAAAAATCTTATTTATAGGTACCTTGATATTGTTATATAATATAAAGCTTAATAAAAACCTATCAACAAAGCTTCAGTTCTGATGGTTAGGATCTTATTGTATATATAGTATGATTATTAAAAAAGATACTTACCTTTTAAAAGAATTTAATAAAAACCGTTTTAAAAACATGTTTATAAGAAATCAATTAAAGCTGTATTATCTGTATATACCTTTTGTTAGCTAAGGAATGATTAATATAGTAGAAGGGGATAAAGAACCTTTTTTTCATACTTGATTTTATTTATTTTCATTATAAAGAACAAATAGTAAAATGTTTAACAAAAAAGAAAACAATATCAGCAAAAAGGAAAAGGATAACAACATTGACCAGTAGGAAGGTATTGATAAACAGATAAAGCATATTTAATATCTTACTGAAATCTTTAATAATTAAAAATTTACAATAATAATACTATAAAGATAACAATATAAGGTATACAACTAGCAATAATGATAACTAGGAGATTATTTACAGAATTTACTTTTTTTTACCTTTTCTTTGTTTAACCTTTATAATTGGCTTTTATTATAGGTTTTATGTTTTTTATTTTAGAACTTATTTATCTTATTCTTATTAAGCCTTTGGAAAATAAAGTAGGCTTTCTATCTTTTTATTTCTTTTAAAACTTTCAACCTTTATACTTTAGATAGATATTGTTCTTTTTACTATTTTCCTTTTTTTTAATATTATCTATCCTTATTACTTGTAAAAACATATTAAAGATATCATCATATCTTTAAAACAGCAGTTAGATAAGGGAAGACAAGTTGTTCAGGATTTACCTGAACAATAACAGACAAGGTTAGCAACTATAACTGCTAAAGACTCAGTATTAAACCTTACCTATGATGTTATACAGCAAGAAACACTGATGATCAGCTATAATGATAAGGGTTTTCAGAATATACAAAAGTTAATTAAGTATTTAATACAGATCCTTAAAGAACAACAATATCAGATATAATAGGATGTTGTTGAATAAATAACTCCTATAGCTTAAAACATGTTAAAGATGATAAAAACATTCTAGAACTATGTATAAACAAATGGATTCTAGAAATGATATAAAAAGGCTGTAAAGTTTCAGTTAGAATAGAAGACAATGATAAGCTATACTGATACAGCATGAAATAACTGCAATCAGGCTATCATGATAAAGAATACTATTGGTAAAACTTCAAACATCATAAAGGCCTGTTAATACCTGTTTACTGTTTTGATATATAACCAGCTGGATATTATATAAAGAGTATTATAAACTGTACCCTAGGCATTGGTTTAGGTATGAGTTAATTAAGCTATACTTTACTATATTGCCAATCCTACCTATAGGCAATCAACAACAAAGACATTCTAAACTACAGATTAAAAGAAGGTATAAAGTAGAGAAACTCTATCAGACAAGATAATACAGGAAGAACTAGGGAAATATAGCTTTGAAATAGGTTAAACAGGCTTTTTATAAGAGGTTGTCATTAGGTAAAACAGGATTCTTGATGAAGTTAAAGAAGAAAACAAGATGTTACAATAAAGGCCCTTTATGTTAAGTTCTAAGACAAAGTCTTTAGCTGGTTCTCTTGATGCAATAGGCTTACTAAGAAATCCTACAAGCTTGTCAAAAGCTTCTATAAGCTTATCAAGAGCTTTAGGTTTACCAAGAGTCTTAGTGATATCCTTAAGATTGCTAGCAGGTAAAGCCGGATTTCCTATACCTGGTATAGGAAATCAACCTAGTTGTTTACAACAAAAAAGAATATAAACACCGATTGGAAAAGCTTTTGCAAGCTGTTCTACTACTATAATAAACATCCTTTCTTTCTTTATATTATTATTGGCTATATGTTTACAAGATTAGAACCCTATGATAACAAAAGCAATAAAGGATATCAGGTATAGGCATAATATGTTAAATAAAAAAGAACTAATCTAAACATGTAAATATGCTTAAAAGATGTTATTAGCCTGGAAGAAAAAGGTTTAATCTAAAAAATGAATGTTATTCTTTAAAATGATATGATTGTTTAACTTTTATATAAGGTATAATAATGTTTATTATAAGCATACCTGAATGTTTGGTTTATACTTTAGTTTATATATCAGAAGAATTGATTGATAAGAATTAAAGGTTTACTTAGTAAAAATTCACTGTAAAAAGAACAATCTTGATGATCTTAAAGCAAGGCTTAACTATAATTAGTTTTAACAAGTTGATCAAAGGGTATAGCTATCTGATGCTATAGATATATACTGTTTTTTATATAGCTAGCCTTTAGAGTTCTAAATGGTTGATATTATCTATAAAAAGCTGTTTGATTTTTGGTTTCTTAAGCTTAAGATTTGGGAAAAGTTTTACAAGGATAGAATAATCAATATCCCTGGTGTTTTTACCTATTGATAGGACATTTTAATAGAAGTTCCAGGTATTAAGTTCATTATTATTACTGAAATTACAGCTATAGAATTCTCTATATATCAGTATTACCTGTATAAACTAAGGAATCAGAAAAACCTTAGGTAGATTTAAAATATGGTATATAACATCATTTAGTAAGTTATATGTTAAGATCTTCTTTATTATGTTATTTATGTTTTATTATACCCTGATTATCATTGATAGCTAATCAGCTATCCTTACTATGTAAAATATATAGTTAAGAATGATAACACCTATTTTCAGTATATCAATATCAATATACCATGATTGTTTTATGATAGACATAGCGGTAATATGATCTAGGACTCTATTTCCTATGATAATAAGAACAGTTCTAATTGCATTAAAGTGCTCTTAAAGCTTTATTGTTATCTTGCTAGCTGATAGACTTAGGTTAAAACACAGGGTCTGGCCAAAGATGGCTTTATGCATAAGATTACCAACAAGCTGTTTACCCCTTTAGATACTATCGATTTCAATATTGATTGGATAACTGTTCTTTACAAAAAGGGAGAAATCTATGTATCGCTACCCTGCCTGCCTTATAGAACAAAAGGGTTGTTGACCAGGGTATAAAGAACAATGTTGCCTTGGTATATCATTATTTAAAACAATTATAAAACATTTAAAACGATTAAAAGTAATACCTGGTTAGAGTTTTCTATAATGCATAAGGACCTTGTTGCTCCTTTTATTACTTCTTCTAGCTTAGCCAACCTATATAGCTTAATACCTTATTGTTTTCCAGCTGTTGTTGAAGTTACAGGCTTAAGGACCCTTTTTGATACGTTCGTTGAACGTTGTTGCTAGGACTCCTTAGCCGTTATCATGTAAAGAGACATGGTTATAGGAAAGGCCATAGAAGGCCTTAGGGCTTTTATCAAAGAGTAGAGAAGGATAGCTGTCAAGATGATGCTAAAAGCTTGGGTAATAGCCTGGTAAGCAGAAAAGAACACCTTTAACAATAAGTTATATTGGAACACTATAAATAAAAACCGCCTAAAGAAGTTACAGAGCCTTAGGAAAGATAATCCTACCTACCTTAATATGCAGATAATACAATAGAATATCGATACAGCTAGTAATGATCTTCTAAAGGTATAACAACGTTTTTTTCAGCCTGTTTGATGATCAAAAGATGATTATTTAATAAGGATAGATGTATATAGTAAAGAAAAAAGCGTTTTATTTTTTTCTACAACAGCTAAACAATATAGCCTGGGTTAAAACTGAAACAGAACAATGTTTTTCCAGTACTTTGTATTTATAATAATATTTTTTTGTCTTTAACAATCAGATAGAGAGTTTATATACCAGTTAATGAATTCTAGACCTTTTTTCTATAAGGGTTTTATGCTATTTATATAGGAGTTTATATTATGTTATTATAGTAAGTTATCTATATGTTTTAGACCATTTAAAAACTTTGTTTTTCGTTAGGTTTATATGTTTTCATTATATTATAATGATAATACCTTATAGCATATCTTTCTACCTATTTTCCTATTTGATTCAATGATTATCTACCTACCTTTAACTACTTTAACACAATAGTTTTAATTTAATATTAACAATTTACTTATAGAAATATTCTTTTTCTATATATTTAAAAACAATATTTACTTTCTAAATATTAATTAAATAAGTACATAGTTAATAATTAAAGTAACTTTAATATTCTATTAGAGAAAGTCTGTTTAATAAGATAAACTGCTTTTTATTAAATATTTTTTAAATTAGATTTCTTTTTTAAGTTATTTTTTATTTTTTCTTAATTAGATATTTAAACAGAAATAAAATTAGCTAGATTAGTTAATTAACTATGTTTTTAGAGCTTTTTAGATAAATTAAACTTACTTGCTATTGTTTTAGTTATAGGTTTTATTATTCTAATCTAGAATTAGATAAAATAATAGAATTTATAATAGAATTAATAGATTTAATAATAGAGTTAATAGATAAAATGTAATTAAACAGTTAAAAGCTATATAAAGTAGAAAGTTAAAAGTAAGTTAAGTTCTAACTATAAAAATGAAAATTAAAGCTTAAAAAAGCTTCTAAAACGAAATTTAAAATAATAAACCTAATTCTTCTAGCCAGTGGTTTGCACAGGCCGGCAAGGTCAGCATTTAAAAATGTCTGAATGCGAAGTGGTACGGTCAGCAAAAGCTCAGCAAGTAACGCGTCCACAGTGATCATGTTGAACAACGATAGCCTCATGTAAGTGACTCGGTGTTTGTGCCTCGGAATGTTTGCATGCATTCCTTCAGTATGTGCACTGGCTGGGTTTGGGGATAACGGTCCTGGAGGATTACCAGATGCTGACACTCTTCGTAGAACCATTTTTCTTATAAGGAGGTGGATAAGCATGAAACGGGATTGCGAGTATCTCAGCCCTTATAACACAGGACGATGGTCGGTCGAATTAAGCTTAAGCCATGTCATCACCTTGAACTCAGGAGAAGCAGCACGAGTCTATTTCACCCCTTCTTGTTGTCCTTCCTCCTGCCGACGTGTGGTCGTGACAAGTCCATTCTCGAGCTCTCTCCCTGTGCTTAATTCCATCCCGACTCCTGTTGCCCAACTTCAATCCGTATCTAGGAAGGATGGATTCGACACAGTATGGCTTCGCATGAAATAGAGACCGGAGGTTCAAGCTATTCAGGAGAAGGATCAACAGATTTCGCCTTTGACGATTTAGGCGGCGTAGAACGGTAGAAGTGCAGCATAGTGCACAGTCACATACCTACCTCTATAGTCTGCCTCCCGGAGAACTCGCCTCCAGAATCAGAGGTTTCCGTCGCCGTTTTTGGAGGTTTCTCCCCTTCGACCCTCTCACAAGTCTTCTGCTCGTCTTGCCGCTCTTAACGCTGCGGAGGACACTATTGCTTCAAACTCTGGCACGCTAGGGCAAATCGGTACGGCTCGCACGGATCTTCGTCTCTCCGGTAGCAGCTTTTCCTGCTCCCCTCCATCAAAATATGGACGCGCTCCATGTAGCACCCTTCGTCGGAGTAATCCCCCACCCAGGCTGAAGATGTACAAAATCCCTTATTCTCTTCTTCTCTCTATGGGATCCCCTTGGAGGCACCATTCATCTAATCCATTATTGAATAAATTAAAGAACCTTAGGTATAATCAGAATGATAACAAGATATAAAGATTTTACAACTTACATCTAAGGATTATTTTATTTATAACTTGTCATTTAAAGGATAGGTTGTTGAAAAAAAGTTATATTAAGGTTATAACTTAAAGGTTAGTTATATCATAAAAGTTCTAAAAAAGATATATGATATCATTCTATTATAAAATAAGTTGAAGCCCAGTCTTTGAAAACTCCATTTCACGTTAGGTGAAGTTCGGAAAGACTTGCGGCAAGCTGCGAAATCTGCGTCTGAAACTGGATTGAAACCGTGTCGGGACGGCGGGTTCGGGGCACTTTGGCCGAGACCGACAAGTCCCCGTTCGCCAGCCCCGCCAAGCTAAGCCCGCACCCTAGCAGTAGTATGTGGTATTCCGTAGAAGTCCCTAGGTAAGGTAAGGTACCTTACGGGCACAGAATACAGAGTTGTCGCTCGTCTTGCCTCTCGACCCGCCTTCGGTCGGCCGTCGGAAGAGCTGTCCGGAGCGTAAGGACGAGGAGGGAACCCTGCAAGCACAAGCACAAGCTTCCTGGTCTCCCCAAGCTCTGTTCGATTAGGAGAAGCGGAACGCGCCGCAGAAGCCCTGATGTGCTTCCTCATAGCCCTCGCCGGACAGTCTCCGAGATTACCGGGGGGGGGGGGGGGGGGGGGGGGGGGGGGGGGGGGGGGGGGGGGTTGCTGGGCGCGGAAGCTGGCATTCTGGCCATGCTGGTAAGTACTCTTCACTATCTGGCATACTCCATCCCAGATGACGGACAGCAGCAGCAGGTTGTTGCGCCGGAGCTCGATATCCCCAGAAACAAGTCATGGCTCGTCCTCCTAGAAAGCAGGTCGCTGGCCACATGGCTGTGCTCGCCGGTGGGGCTGCAGGCCTCACAGAGATCCTGATCATGTATCCCCTGGATACTGTAAGTGTAACTCCAATGGCGCGGGCTCAAGAATGGAGGGTGGCATGCTGATGTGTAGCTTTCGAATGCAGGTCAAGACGCGCAAGATGCTTCAGGTCGACAAGACGAATCTGGGAGTGATTGAGAGCGTGAAGGACATCGTGCGGACCGGAGGCGTTCGTTCACTATACCGAGGCATTGTTCCACCGATATGCATGGAGGCTCCCAAGAGGTATGGACTGTGTGCAGAGCGCTCATGCCTTGCTGACTCGTGCAAGAGCTGCTAAGTTTGCCACGAATGACACGGTCATTCCGGTGCTCCTATCTTTAACAGGGGCATCAAGTGTGACTCAGAGTATTTCCATCATAGCTGGGGCGTGCGGTGGCATTGTGGAATCGGCCATCGTTGCACCGTTCGAGAAGATCAAGATCAGAATGCAAGACGCGAAGAATGTGGCCAGATTCTCCTCTTCAACGGACTGTTTTAGGAAGACCTTGCGCAATGAAGGTCCTTTGGCGTTCGCCAAGGGAATACAGGCGACTGTCTGGTGGTATGTGAAGACCTTTGCAGTCCGGTTCCAGGACAGGTGGCTCATCAAATCTCCTCACCTGCTGATCATCATTCCTAGCCAAGGCATTTGGAGCGCCGGATACTTTGGCACTATATACCGAGTGCGAAGGGTTGCGCCGGTGCCCTCAACTCGACTTCAGGAAGCCGGCACTGATTTAGTGGCGGGATTTTCAGGTGGTTTAGTTGGCACTGTACTAAACACTCCATTCGATGTTATAAAGTCACGAGTACAGAATATACAACTCGAGAGGGGCGGCAAACTACCGAATACATTTCGAATGCTCATCAATATTGCCAAAGATGAAGGAATAGGTGCTTGGTATAAAGGATTAAAACCAAAAGCGCTGAGGCTGGCTCCAGGTGGAGGCATATTGCTGGCTTTATTTGAGCAGGCTAAACTGACATTTTGAGGACACGGTTACGACATTGACGCACCCCGTTAGATTCGTAACTCTGTTGATTTGTTTCTGCAGTCAATCCGGTTAGATGAGGAGAGAAAGGGTGGATGGCCTTTCAGTAATATCTATAGTTACTATAGATGCAAATGTATCACCCGCATACATAAGTTGCGAGTCATCGAAGCAAACAGTTTATCTCATCTTTACTCTTCAGCTGCGGCTCAGGTACATAAAGGGCCAGCAAATTATTGGCATTGCTTGTACATTATCAATTATGTACAGATGCAATTATAAGAGATTTTAGCTTCAAGCTTTCGGCTCGAGCCACTCTATTTTGTCACCAAGAAACTTTTTTGCCCTAATGTCACCTGATCGGGCATGTCCCTCGAAGTTTTCCGCACGAGACGCCCTGCCACATAACCGGCCCAGTTCTCCACTTTCATCTGCGGATGTCACTTCCTGATACGTGCAAGTCTTGAGGTATTTGCCAACCCAAAGACCGCCTGTGAATCGAGCAGCTCCCTTGGTAGGCAGGACATGGTTAGTGCCAATGACCTAGAGACATGTTAATTAAGATTCTCTCTGAATGCTGAGATCCCACGTTACAATGGACGTACCTTGTCACCGTATGCGACGCAAGTCTTTTCGCCAAGGAACAGAGCACCGTAGTTCGACATGCTGGTAAGTGCTTCTCGTGGGTTTTCGGTCAGAATCTGGACGTGCTCGCTGGCGTAAGTGTCGGCTAGCTTGAAAGCTTCCTCCATCGATGGCACTACAATGACTTCTCCAAAGGTTTCCCAAGAGACGGAAGCAAGACCGGCGGTCGGGAGTATTTTCAGAAGCCTATCTACCTCTTCGATCGTCTTCCGTCCGAGTTCTTCAGAGGTGGTGATCAATACCGCGGGTGTGTCAGGGCCGTGTTCTGCTTGGGACAATAGATCAGTTGCTACCACAGTCGGGTCTGCCTTTCCGTCCGCAACAATTAAAACTTCAGTCGGCCCTGCCGGCAGGTCGATCCCGATCTCCCCGAACAGCTGGCGCTTGGCTTCTGCCACAAAAGAGTTTCCTGGCCCTGCGACAAAATCGACCTTTCCAATCGTCTCTGTTCCGACCGACATGGCGGCAACCGCCTGAACGCCGCCTAGCACGAAAATCTCGTCTGCTCCGGCGTAATGCATGGCTGCAATGGTTGAGGCGGGAATCTCCCCTAAAATGGGTGGGGTGCAAGCAACGACTCTAGGTACTCCTGCAGCCTTCGCTGTGACAATGGTCATATGTGCAGAGGCAAGTAGAGGATATCGGCCTCCAGGAATATATCTGTTTGAAAAACAGACATGTCAGTGAATTTCTTCCCAAAAGTCAAGTACTTTCATGATAGATGTTCGACAGGGACGACCCACGCTCCTACTGAATTGATTGGGATATTCTTGTGGCCAAGAAAAACTCCCGGCTGGAATTCTACCTCCAAATCTTGGATTGCCGCCCTTTGAGCTACCGCGAATTTCCGGACATTATCTTGGACGGTGAGGATGTCATCTAATGTCCTCTTGGGAACTTTTGAGATGATGCCGTCAATGTCAGACGAGGATAGCCTGAAGGACTTTGGTGACCACTTGTCGAATTTCTCAGAGTATGAACGCACTGCAGCGTCACCATTACTCCGGATGTCATCAATGACTCCCGTGACAATCTTCGCGACATTGACAGCAGGCCCCTGCTTGATGCCACGAGCAAGCGACGTCTTCTTCAAGAAGTTGAGCATACTGGGTAGCTTACTAGCCATCGCGGCTACGGACGATGTTATGAGGTGAATCTCAGAAGCCTTGAAAAGTAGCGGAAGAATTTTCAATATATACGGAAAATATGACGCAGTGCTTCCAGGAACAATCTCCTAGTCGGAAATTGCCTAGGGTTAGAACTTTGGAGCCACGATCTAGAGCTTGCAACGCCGGCGACCGGAAGGCAGGGTCACCTGCTGCAGCTGCCAGAGAGCCGCCCCGCCCAACGCGCGGATGACTACAGGAGTAGCCTGGAGCGACGAGGGGTCTGAAATGCACGTCGTCGTCCACCATACTAGGATATAGCTGCCTCGCCGACCTTCGCCGCAAATGCATCGGCGAACCTCGGGGCTCGAGATCGTCACGACTTCGCGCTAACCTCGGAGAGTGGAGGGTGCTCGGACAGGGTAGGGTCAGGCCTCACCTGCGGGACGCTCTAGATTCCAAGCACAGTAGCGTTGGTCCGAAGTGCTCGGCGAAAGCTACTTCGAAACTACGCTTAATGTCTTTCGTGATAGTGTATTATGCAATTATGTGAGAGCGGAGAAAGAAAGTCTTATGCATAAGTAATGTTCGATTGCCTTGTCAGCAAAGCCAGGGCTGCCTAACCACTTTAGGCACACGAATTAGACGAAGAGAATGCAGAGGAGCCATGCTGTTATGGAAGAATACGCAAAAAGACATCGTTCAGCTCCTCCTCTTCAAGCAAGACACGATAATATGTTCTCATATAACACAGCTCGCACTTAGCATAGTGGCACTTTTTGCAGGTGGCCGCCAGACCTCTCCTGGCCTCCAGGAGGTCTCAAGTCTCAAAAGATGGCGAGAGCGTTTGCGAAACTTGCGATACCGCCTGTGCAGGGACGTGTTAGTTCAAACATCTGATTGGTGATGAACATCTAACCTGGTGCGTTGAAGGGTGCACTTGTAAAGAAGAAGGACCAGCGCTGCCTCGTCTCGCACTCTGTCGATAATGCCTACTCCGGAAAAAGACCCTGATCAGCTTCACCTCCTCAGTAGGGAGATGCGCAAAAGACACCAACCTCGAGATCAAACATTTCTCCTATCAAGCAGCCCCAAAGTCCTAGTAAGAACTCATGCAGTTGCCACTCTGTCTTGTGTGGATAGGCTTCGAATGCAGGCGCATCACCTGCAACTGCCGCAAAGTAGCTTCTAGGAATTAGCCGCTGAATTGAAAGGAATTGCATCTATACTCACGAATCATGCAAAAACGTTTTCATATCTTCACTTTGCTCAACTCCAGCAAAACATGGGTTCTTTGCCAGATCCTCCAGCTTATCGGGGTCGGACGACTGTAGTTCGTTGTATCTGGATATATAGCCACTTCGAATAAGTAAAATATCGCCGACTTTGAATTCAACGCGCTGTTCTTTCGCAACCTCTCTGAGTTCGGTTGCTGGGATTTGATGTCCAGAGAATGGATCATAAGCGCGATCATGCTTCTGAGCCCAAGAGTAATGGTCTAACAGTACTCCTCGACCCGTAATTCCATGTTTAGATACTGCCTGTATCCCACAACGAGTGCCTATCAGAGTGAGCATAGAGCATCAAGGGAGTATCAGTATGATGGAGCTCAGCTGCAATTACCGGAATAAATCTCCTCGGGGCTGAGATTGTTATACATCCGCTGGATCCCTAGATGTCCAAAATGGCGTAACCCGTCCCACTGGCTACCTGACTGTGTGTTCATATCATAGAAGTCGTCAAAGATACAGGGATTAAATGGATGAACTGAGATCGTGTGCTTCACAGCATGTCGATGGAAGGAGGGATGTTTCGGTAGGGCAAGAGACCAACTAAGCTGGTCAGTCTACTAGGAGATGTCTGAGATCATGAAGCCTTGCTTGAGGGATACAGTTGTCCCATCACGAAGATCACTTTCTTTCGCTGCTTGAGTAACGGCAGGTGTGAGAAGGTTGATTCGACCCAGCTTGATCAAGTGCATAACAGATTAGCAGTCTGCTACAGGTTACACAGGAAAGCAGAAACGCTCTGTCCTCGGACTTTTCGTCTTCTGCGCTGCACCTACCTCATCATCCTTCCCCCAGATCCATGCAGTTTCCGCTGGTACGTTTTTCCCGGCATTAAACCCTTCGAGTTCAGCCAAGGTCGGCAGACCCCTGGGAAAGAGCTTATCCACGACGTCCATAGCTGCAGCCCAGTCTAAATTCGCGACACTGCTTGCGTTGCTGAAAGGTCCCGTTGCTGAAAGCTCCAAGTGTCGTTTTATGAGTAGCCGGAACGTACCTGCGTCGGCGAAGTCATGAACCGCCGGTCAAGTGGGCCGAGTATGTCGGCGTGTCCGGGTCGGCCATGGGGAAGGAGGGGGCGGGGTTAGCCCCGCGGTCAAGCACGCCCACACGCACTACAGAATTACGGATTAGTATTTGCGCTATTAGTAGTATCGTTGGACGCGGCCCCTAAGTCCGAATCATGACCCAGTACCTACCTACGTACCTAAACTCTCCTTGTCGTGGAATGCTTCGCCTTCTCGCGGAACCCATAATTGTTGAAGCACCGTTGGGTAATGTAGGACAGGCATCCACCTCACAATTGGAAGCAGATACTTCTTGCAGCTTGCGATCAAAATGCATTCAATTGGTAACTTTGTAGATCTCATACTCTACAGCGGAGCCTCCCTCATCCACCACGAAGTGTCCCTGGCCCACAAACAGCGTCGTTTCAACCCACTTGAACTTCGGATCGCTGGTCTCCATAATTGGCCCTGAAAACCATTCATGGTCCCCATAGTTCGTGGTTTTCGCGCCAGGTTGAAATTCTAAGACCTTTCTGCCTGCCTCATCAACCTTCAAAATTCCAGTGTAATGAATGTATAGACTGTGACCGTCGGCCGTTCGACCCTGGGTGCGGACGTCTAGGTGTGACACCTTTGTGGCAGGATCGAACTATCCAACATCAGAAATGAGGCCTTACTCCTAGAGCATCAAGTCATCATAACTTGAACACGTACCAGAATCCAATCCCCCCCCC
>BCIG01000028.1:159181-180486 GCA_001599915.1 Symbiotaphrina buchneri | reverse complement strand
CCCCCAGGTATAAGTTCTACTTTCAAGCCCGATCCTTCCACGAAGCCATGTGTTATTGGCGTGATGCCTCTGATTGGCCCACTCTTGATGGTCTTAAGATCAAGGACGTTCTCTTTGCCCATGTATCCTCGCATTGTGAAGCAGAGCTCGAGTGTAGGAGCCATGGTAGCTGTAGCGAAGCTGGCCTTGTATTTTGATAATGTCTATGGCAGTTTCGTAGGACGGGCAAGAAAATGGCCGCGGTTGTGTTAAGTCACGCGGGATATACTTTCTTTGACGCGACTATCTGTATTTCTCTCTGGGCATAAGACAACTGTATCTAGCTCCACGAGAGTCCCCTGTTCTTTTAAAAAGGCATTAGGCATGCTCGTGTCACAAGATATCGAAGTAAATCTCGCCGAACATTCCGTCGCGGCTGAGGAAGCCTGCTCGGTCCGATGGGTGCCAACTTGATGCGGGGTAGACGGAGGGGCATGATAAGCCGAGAAGAAGTTAGTCCATGGCCTCCACCGCACGACACCGACCGAGATCGCTGGTCGGCGACCGGCGTCCAGCTAGGTGGGGTCAGATATCGCGAATCAGTTAGCTGATCTCCGGCGGTCCTTAATGATGACGCTATAAGAGAGCTGTCCAACGCGAAAGTGACTTTGCTCTGACAGTGAACACAGGTACAGATCGCAAGTGACTCCATTGGCGATTGATCACATGCTGCAGAAGCATTCGTTTTGCCCTTCTTCACCATGACAGCAGATTATCTGCAAGAGATGTTCTCCCTGCGGGGTAAGACGGCCATTGTGACTGGTGCTACGGGAGGCTTGGGTTCGTCAATGACGCTCGCGCTTGCTAAAGCTGGAGCTTCGATTGTCTCTATTGAGCTCCCCAATGATCAAAACTCCGCTGCTCTTCAGAAGTCGGTTACAGACAGTGGCAGTGCCTTCCGAGCGTTTCATTGCGACGTAAGCGATACCAAGGGACTGCGTGCTTGCTTCGCGTCAATCTGGGAGGCGGGGATTGTACCAGATATACTAGTCAATTGCGCTGGTGTGATACGGCGGAACCTCTGCGAGAATGTCACTGATGAAGACATCGATTTTGTAAGCATTTGACTGTTTAAACCTCCGGCTCTCTAAACGGGAATTGTTACAGGTCATCAATATCAATCTAAAAGCGATCTATGTCTCATGCCAGGAATTTGGACGGAAACTGTTGTCCTCAGATCATGGCGGGAAGATAATAAACATAGGATCGGTAACAGCATTCCAAGCCAACATGAACACCAGCGTTTACTCGACGACCAAGGCGGCAGTGGTACAGATGACCAAAGCTTTTAGTAATGAATGGGCCAGCAGGGGGATCCAAGTCAACTGCCTCTGTCCTGGGTAAGCTATCTTTATCCTCTTATGTGCATGGGCCCCCTCCCATCCTGCGTATCCTACACACCCTTGACTGATTAACATCAGATTTGTGAGGACCACAATGAACGATGTGTATGCGAAAGACCCAGTCGTCAATTCTTATCTGATGGGCAGGACCCCGGCAGCAAGATGGGGTCATCCTAACGACCTTGATGCTGCGATCCTTTTCTTGGCAGCTCCTCAGAATACGTTCACGACGGGCACATCTGTCACTGTTGATGGGGGATTCTGTGCGAAATAATATAGAAGAGTGCATCTTGTACTAATGAACCTGACTTTGAGAATTACTATCAGTCCATTACATCCCTGGAATGAAAGCATCTAGATTTATCGGCATCTAAAGAGAGTTTCCTTGAAGTGATTTCGTAGCTCCTGCCAAGACGGATCTGGCAGTTGAAATTAAGGAAATTAGAAGTGACGAATAAAAAAAATCTATGGGTATGCCCGAATAGCTTTACGGCAACCTCGGCATTTCAGTAGTCAAATTGAAGTGTAGTCGATATTAGGCGGGAGAAGACGTGTTTTAACTGGAGTATCTGTCGCGTTACCCCTCACAAGTCTGCAAGACACATATCACGAAACCGTATATCCAAGCCGTATATGCCTGTTATTCACAGGCCCATGAAAATCACCCTACCCTAGATGTATTCGGTTGCACAGGAGAGAAGCATGGATTGTAAGGCCGACTAGGATTCAAGGACTGATCATTTCATCATATTACAACCACCCTCCATAGGTACCAGTCAGTGACTCGTGTCAGAGGACGGCATTTTTTTTCAATTCATCTATATAGAACTTTCCTGGGGTTGTTCATGAGGACGGCCCTGAAATATACAACAATCAAATCTATTCAGAGGGTATGGAGGTCTGATTCTTGCCTCCGGCCGAAGGTATATCCTTCTTTCAGTAAACTGCAAACTCATAACCTTCGTCTGGATGATCAAAGTAATAAGTCGTGTCTCTGCCTTCAGCTTCTTTTACCGAAAAACCATCACCTAGGTATGAAAATCGATTTCTCTGGAGTCCTTCCCACCTATAGTCTTCGTAACGTGGTTCGTCTAGCATGTGGAACCAATGAACGCGACTTCCTGGATGTAATGCTATAACGGGGCCGTCGATCTTCCCGTTTTTGAACCATGATCGGCAGTGTGTAGTCCATGCGGTACGCTCCATATAAGTTTGAGTGTGTTCGGTGAAGTCATCTACTGCCTCCTGGGTAACGTCAACGCTTTTGATGTCTTGTGTCTGAAATTTGTAAATCATGTGTAACATGTATTTTGTCGCGTGTTCAATAATTGGTAGAACAGAGCCGTGGCCGATGGGAGCACTCGGACCAAGGAACACTATATAAAGCATTAGTGACATACACTCACACTAGGCCCGAGGAAAGAAACACTCACTGAAATGATTAGGGAAGTTGGGAACTGCGAGCGACAGGTAACCTGTAGGCATATCTTTCCACTGGTCACCAAGAGTGATACCATTCCGACCTGTAACTGGATACCGTGGGCGGAATGATATATCAAACCCTGTCGCGCAAATGAACATATCAACTTCGATGACTTCTCCAGTCGACAATTTGATTCCTTCAGGTACGATTTCAGCGATGTCATCCATTACAACTCGTACGTTATCCTTCGTCAAAGATTCAAGGTAACCATTTCCCGGAGTAGGCCGTCTGCACCCCACGCCAAAGTCTGGAATAAGCTTCTCTAGTAGTGGAGAGTCCTTTCCGAGCTTTCTCGTCATCTCATTAATAGAAAACCGCACTGCTTCCGCTTGCTCAGGGCTGTCTTTTATGATCTGTTTGATGTACTCAGCACTAGATTTACTGTCATAAGACTCGGGGACTTACGAATTTGAATCGCTTATTCAACTCCGCCTCCACCTCTTTTCGATATTGGAGATATTCCTTAGGATGATTTCGGAAGTTGTCTTTTTCTTCGGTGGAAACTAGGTAATGTTTGCACTGAGTTCTCGGGCGTTTCACGAGTGGACTCACATTCAAAATTGGCTCCTCCAGGTCCTGCCTTGCTCTGTGCAAAGCCAGCCGTGATCCACGTTGGGCTCCGGATAAACGTCACCAACTTTTTGACATCTATGGAACCATTTTAGCAGAAACCCCGGTCGACTATTTCCACTTGAACTGACCTGGTTGAATGGTTGGCACGATTTGGACGCCTGAAGATCCATAACCAAGCACGGCAACAGTCTTGCCTTTCCAGGAGGCGTTGTCATCCCAAGCAGCGCTGTGTAGTAATTCGCCCTTGAACGAATGCAGTCCAGGGATGTCTGGCCACTTCCAATTGCTGTTTCATCGACATCAGTCACGATCCAAGGAACTTCCGTCAGCAAAAGGTTGACATGGAAGACATACTTGAGGATGCCTGACGCTGTGATCATAAAATGGCACCAGTCGTCAAAAATGGTGCCTGTTGTTGTATCTTCGATCCGTAGCTTCCAAACGCCCTCTTCATCATCCCAACTTGCCTCGACGACCCGATGGCTGAGTTTGATGTATTTATAGAGATCATACTTTTCCGCCACGTCACGGAAGTATTTTAAGATCTCAGGAGCAGCCGAATAACTATTGACATTTCAGCCGACAGGATATCTTGGAGCGAATTTAAGGTAGGTCAAGTTACAAGGTGCTCCAATGTGGATTTGGTTCCCAGGTAAACTGGTAGTTGTGTGATGGAATATCACAGGCACATCCAGGGTACTTGTTTTCGAACCAGGTACCTCCAACCTCTGGGTTCTTCTCGTACAGCATAAGGTCAATGTTCTTCATGTGCAGGCTAATCTGTCGTGCCAAGTTCAAACCCGATGCGCCCGCCCCAACTGAGATAACTCGCAGCAGTCGGGCTTCACCCAGCTTCTTCTCTGAAACCGCATAGCGAGACTTCGACTTCGCTGGTGGAACGCCATTTGCATGCCCGTTGGTAGTCATGTTGAAACCGTTGCTGTTGATATCAGGTTACGTCGACTTGAAAAGTGTCTGTGATGGAGCCAGGCGGAGATGACAAGTAGCTGGGTCACAATGATATGCGTTCTGAGCAAACAAAGGTCAGAGGCGGGCGGCTGGCTGCATTTGTGGGGGGTTATCCATCGGATGGCCTCATCTCTCCATCCCACCACCTCGCCAATCATTGCCAAGGGCATTGGCGCGGCGGCGAGGATGCGGGCAGTCGGGGAGGCAGGGCCGGGTATATTAGGGCGCTACTGCGGTGGCTGCATGGGACTACGGGCCGTTCGCCGACATGCCCCAACGCGCCTTCCCCCGCACCATCTCCACGTCTCATGTCGGCGACCTTGCCCGAGTCTATCCATTCCGTAGTGCCGTGCCCCTCGACCACCTCCCTGCTAGCGGGCGCCGCATGCAGGAGAATACTTGCGCACATGCATATATGGGGGGAGGGGTGTGAGCAGTACATAGTAGCAGACGCGTACATAGTTGACCAGTGATATGGTTCGCTCTAGGGTGACGAGGCATCTTCCGCCCGACCGCGCCATCTCCATACACCCACCCGCAGGACTGAGTCTTCACAGTCCACACCAGGGAGCCTTCTCTAGTCTACTCTATCCCCTTTGCAGCGAGCGCTTGGGCGTTGGAGGAGCCAAAAATCTGGACCCGATGATACCCTCTCCATGTTTCGCCCGCCGTGGACTGGCAAGTATGTCCTCGACACGCGGCAGCTTCTGGCTGTGATCGCATCGGCCTGGGCATCGGCGGGTCCGGCCTCACTCTATCTCGTTGTCTGTGGAGGACTGGGGACCCCACAAGTTGCTTGTTCCGAGAGTTACCAGGTTCCCTCAGCTCATCTACCTGCCCTGCCTGCCGTATAAAGCCTACGTATGAACGTCATATGATCACATCTATACATTCACACAATTGCGACCCATTTAATCTTGCACCATCTTCTTGCTATACTTCTGTTCTCATCATTTCACTCCGTGCACCTGAGGCGCCATCAGCCAGCATGGGTATACAAAGAGCCAAGGCGAATCGTTACAACTTCGCCGTTGCCTTCTTCGTCACTCTTGGATCCTTCACCTACGGCTTCAACTCCGCCATCATCGGCTCGGTCATTGGCCAGCCTTCGTTCTTTGAATACTTTGACTTTGAGTCAGACACTACCTATGGTTCGTCTATCATCGGTGCCAGCAATGGCGGCTATGCCGGTGCTGGTGTAATCGGAGCTCTCACTGTCTTCTGGATGCTGGACAAGTTGGGTCGAAAACGAGCCATCCAGATCTCAGCCCTCTGCTGTCTGGTATCCGCAGCACTCCAGGCCGGATCTGTACAGATTGGAATGTTCCTTGCCTTCCGTGCCCTTAATGGTCTCTCCGTAGGATGGATCAACTGCGCAGTACCGACGTACATTTCGGAAATCTCGCCGGCGAACCAAAGAGGAAGAGTCGTGGGATCCCATGGCTTCGTCATATGCTGTGCATACGTGAGTTACCACTTGATTGTTATGCATGCCAACATGTCAAATCTGACGTTGGCACTCAGGCTGTTTCAGGCTGGTGCGGCTTCGGAACTTATTACGAAAGTAACCCAACAATCCAGTGGCGACTATTGGTCGCTCTTCAGTGTGTAGCACCGCTCCTGTTATGTATCGGCAGCCCTTGGATTCCCGAATCGCCCAGGTGGCTCATCGACAGAGGCCACGACCAAGAAGGTGGGTTTGGAAGCTTGCACTCCGTCAATAAATTCCGCCTGACACGATTTTACAGGACTTGAGATCCTTCAAAAGTTGCACGAGAATGGAGCAGATCCTACTCATGTAGGTGCTAGGGAGGAGTTTGTTCAGATCCAGACACAACTCGCTCTTGATCGAGTAAACAAAGTCGGCAACCTCTGGCAAATTATGAAAATCAGATCGTATCGTACGCGCTTGCTTTACGGCTTCTGGGTTCAAGCATGTGCACAGAGTACTGGTGTATTAGTCATGACCAACTACATGGTAAGCTGCCCGTCAACAAAATCGTGGTCTTCCGACTAGAGACTTAGTCCAAACAGGTTACTGAACTCACTGGCTTGGGACTCTCCGGCTCGCTTCCACTCATGCTTTTAGCTCTGTACAACACCTGGGCGGCTATTTTGAACTTCATTAATTCGTTGGTATTGGACCGTCTCGGACGAAAGCCTGTCATGATCACTTGCCTAGTACCTTCCATTCTTCCCCATAGAACCGTATGCAAACCGCTGACCTACTTCTAGATTGGTTGTATCTGCTGTATCATAATCGTGACTACTCTAGTTGCCAATTACGGTGGTCCTGACAATACGAACAAGGTTGGATCTGCCATGGGTGTCTTGTTTACGTTCCTGTTCGTGACGTTCTATGGATCGGGGTTGGATGTATCAAGTTATGTCCATGTACGTGTTGAACTCAAAGACCCTGTTGAACTACTAAGTTAATATCGAACTTGAAGTGTACTGAGATCTTTCCAACCAACATTCGGGCTCAAGGGGTCGGTTTCTCTATTGCAGGTCTCTTCCTCGTGACTACAAGTAAGTATAAGACTCTCTCTTGGATAAGAAGCACGTTTTAAAATCCGGGCTCTAGTCTACACCACGGCTGCAGGTCCGGCCTTCAACGATATCGGCTGGAAGTTCTACCTTGTGTTCATCATTGTAACTTCAGCAATGCTTCCTCTGATCATACTCAAGTTCCCAGAAACGAAGGGACATAGTCTTGAGGAGATTGGAACACTTTTTGGTGACAAGGTGGCCATTGACTTGTCTCATCTCCCTGAGGCAGATAGACAGGCATTTGATGAAAGAATCGCGAGAACATTGGATGTTACACACTTTAATGAGTCTGATGAAAAGGGACTTGGTTCAAAGGTTGATTCTACTACCTCTGCAGCAGGGCATGGGGTCCACCTAGAATCTATTCAGCTCAAGGAGGTTTAAGCTGGGCTAGTAGACCTGGCAATACGGTGAGTTCAAACGCAGATGGAATGTTCCTTCTGATATCAGTCTGGGACAATTTGCAACAATTTCAATATTGTGGAACGACAGAGTAGAGTATCCGAGTACCTGGTGTAACAAGGTTCATATATATTAAAAGTGATCATTAAACACAAATTGATCCTTCCTACAGCATGCCACATGAAATCATGAGATTTTAAAGGACATTTAACAATATCTGGTCATCATTCAGGGCCAATCTCAGGGCCAATCTCAAAGTAAGAATTATCTCTTTTCCAGATTTTACTACATGTGTCTTACAGATCTAGTAGCTTGTCAGAACGTTGTTAGCATATAATGAACCTTGTTACTCAGCAAGGAAGTCAGAATAACAGAAAATGATAAAACAGGATCCTTAGGTGCTAAGTCACTTTATACTTACTGACCTTGTTAGAATCAAGTTATTAGTACAAATGGGTAAATTAAAGTGTTCTCTTGAAAACATCTTTAAATCTATTAAGATATAAAGGTCTGAAATATTAATAATGATTTTATAATAGATAAAACTTTATATTAAATCTAAGATTAACCTTGTATAAAAGATATAGATTATAATATTATTACTTTATAAAGTATATATTATTGTTATTATAAATTATAACAGGTAGTTAATTCTTTCAGGTTAAAAGCATATGTTATAAAGGTGATAAAATCAGGTTAATGATAATTATATATATAAATATATCTACTTTATGTTAAATATTATGTAAAATAACTTTTTAAATTAGTATAAAACTGGATTAGAATCTATATATACTATATAATTTTTAAAAAATTTAATAAACTAATAGTTAGCTATAGTTATCTAACTGGTTTAAAAGATAATAAGATTTTATTAATATTAAAATAAATCTTTATTAATATATAATTTAATCTAGTTAAAAAATAGGAATTTAGAAATCTTATAATAAACTTTATACAAATTAATAATCACAATTTCTAATTAGGTTTTACCATGTTTTTCCTAGGTAAAATCAATGAGAATATAGTTAAAACCTTGTAATTTACTAGAAAATATATAGATTAAAATCAAACTATTTAAAATCTATAACAAACCTATTATATATATTAAATGATTATATTTATAAGAAAAAAAGCTTAAAGTTATCTTATTTCTTATCTATTATTATATATAAGCTGATAAATTATATAAAACCTATAAAAAGGTTCTTTTAATTAATCAGATAAAGGTTTTACCAGGGGTTTTTTATTTTTATCAATTTTCTACTTTTTAAAAAACTGTTTAATTCTGGAAAATCTTTTATTAGATGATAATTAATTAATAAAAAAAATTATAAAGAAATCATATAATAACTAATTAGTAATAAAAAAAGTTTACCTATAATAGTTTAATTAATAGTTAAAGTGTAAAAAGAAGCTATTTAAACTATTCTATTTACAATAAGTAATTAATCAATTAGTTTATTATAGTTAATTTAAAAAAAAAGCTAAAAAGCTATTTATAAAGCTTTATTCTAATTGTAAAAAGGTTTTTATCTTTTTTATAAAATAGTTTTACAATTTTTATTACTGATTTAGAATCTGTTATTAAAGAATTATTAAATAAGCTTTAAAACTCTTTATAGAATTCTATAAGCTAGTTAATAGGTTTTTCTGATTTGTTTGTTATAATTCCTAATTATTAAAACTTTTTACCTTGTTTAAACATGTTATAAAAGGTTAAAACTAATATCTTTTATTAGTAATTATAAATCTAAATAAAACTCTTATATCTTTTAAATATTTAAATAGCTTTATATATAATTTTATAAAAGCTAAAACAGTTTTAGATAAAATAAAACATTTTAAATAGAATAAACAACAGATAACTTTAGTAATCTATATCTAGATTAATAAAGTTATTTAAATTCTATTTAAATTAATTTTCTATAGAGTAACTGATCTAAAAAGTCAAATTCTAGCTAAAGAACAATATCTTTACAATCTTTAAATTATTATAAAAGTCAATAAAACTACTTATAATAATAAATAATTATTTTTACAATAAATAGAAAAAGAGTTTTAATTAGTAATAAAAAATCAGAAAAGCTTATTAATTATAAATTTTATAACTTTTTATAAAACTTTTATAGTTTTAAAAAAGCTTTAAATAATAAAAGTTTTAACTATACTGATTCTAGGTAATTATATAAGCTTTTTACAACTTTTTAATACTGTTATTAATAAAGTATTTAAACAATTTTTATAAAAAGAAATAAAGTTATATATAAAGAAGTTTATTATAAAACAGATATAAAAGTAGATTATTTTTAATCAGCAGATTATAATAAATTATATAATTATAACTGTTTTTATTAAATTAGCTATAAATTCTAAGTTAATTATAAAGATCTTTATTGAATATAAAATCAGTATTTAACTAGATAGAAAAGATAATTATCTTATTAAAGTCAAGGATATATTTGTATTAATAATTAACTTTATTAATTAGAAAATAGTTAAAAAGCTTATTATATTATTACCTGATTATATAAAGCTTTTAAACAATGATAATTAAAAAGAATATACTATATTATATAAGGATTTGCTTTTCTAAAATAATTATAATAAACTTAACAGTAAACAGTTATAATAGCTGTATAAAGATTAAAAAATCAAAAGCTTTTTTAATAAAAAGAAAAAAAAAACTTGTATAACAGTTAAAAACATATAATAAAACTATAACTTTAACAGTTATAATAACAGTTATAACAATTGTAATATCTGTTTTAACTGTTATAAAAATTTAAAAAACAATGATAAAAAACCTAATAAGAATAACTATTATATAAATACAGGTTATAGTTATAAAAACTATTATAGATTAAATAAAAAGAACTTCAATTTTATTATATTAACTTTATATAAGATTTACTAATAAAACCTATATAATCTAATCTTATTATTACTTTATAATTTTTAGTTGCTATATTTAAAAACAATTAAGATAAGAATTCTACTTTTTCTACTTTTAACTATCTGTTATAACTCTATAATATATTATTTCTCCTATATTCCAACTAATCAGACAATTGATAAGATTTTTATCAGCTATTTTAACCTATTTAAAATAGTTTCTAATATAGTTAAAAAAGGATATCCTGGTAAATTTATTTAATATAGATAGAATATAATGTTACAGTTTATATATAGCTTTTATCTTAAAATAATATGATTTAAAGTAATCTAAAATTATATCTAATTAATTAAATAGGTAGATAGATAGATAGATAAATTTAAAATTATTTATAAACAATATTATGATTTTCTGATTATTTTATAAAGGTTATAGCTATTAGTTACAACAGTTAAAAATAGCTATAATTGCAAGCTTTAGATAGAAAGGTAATGTGATATAGATGGGAATAGGTTTAATACCAAGCTATAGCTAACCATTAGCCTATTTACAAATTTTTCAAGATTATACAGTATACTTAGCAAAGTAGGTAGGTCACTTTAAAGGTCTTTCATATAGTAAGGCAATTACATCAATTACTTACCCAGGTAAGATCAGCTATTCTAGGTTGCTTCATGAAACTTATAAACATATTATCTACATGACATGAGCCAACATTTTCGCCTTATTATACATATTATGAAATTTCGATACTATATCATCTCTCCCATCACGTAGACTCATCTCTCATCTTGCAGTCAATCAGCCAATAGTTTGGGTAGTGTGCTCATGATGTTCGGTGGCACCAGCAACATTGTTCTTTTCTTCCAAGATTCCCATTTCAAAAGCCTCCCTGTCTGCCTCGCTTAGTTGGGAGGTGTCTACAGCAACGGACTCTCCAAATAGAGAATGGATTTCCTCCAAGGACAGCCCCTTGGTCTCGGGAAAGTAGAACCAAAGAAGGACGATCATGATAGCCGACAGAATTGCAAAGACGAGGTAGTACTTCCAGCCAATTTTTCCGAAGGCAGTCGGCGCAGCGCAAGTAAAGATGACGGTGGCGAAGAACAAGCCACTGACCGATACCGAGGACCCTCTAGCACGGAGATGGCTTGGGAAAATCTCAGTACAGTAGATATACGTGTTGGCGTCGATACAACTGCTGAAGAATCCAACGTGGATGAAGAGAAACGCTACGGCGGCAGCCTGCCCCGATCTATTGTCCGTATGTTGGTAGACGGCTAGTAACCACATCTCCATGATTAGGGCAATCAGACATCCAGTGAAGCCGATCACTGCAGCGAGGAATATCCGTCAGGAACCTTGGGACGAGGTCAAAAGCGGGAAAATACTTACGAAGGAATCGTATCCGGCCGAATCGATCCACGAACAGGGCCGTAATTGCATTTCCTCCAACGGCAACAGTAACCCAGCCAGCCGTGAATGCCAGAGTAGTTGGAGGCTCATAGCCCAGCGCACTGTAGAGGCTCACGCCATAATTGTTGATGACAATAGTAGCTGTGCACTGCGCCCCGAAAAGGATCACGAAGCCGAGAAAGACACGTCTTCGGTTCGCTGGGACAGTGAAAAGTTCTTTGTAGGAGCCGTTCCCGTGAATACTGTCCAAGTCGATCTGCTTCTGCAGTGCATAGAATTCTTGCTTAGCTAAAGTTTGTTGCGGGTCATTTGGATCGTGGTGAAGGTATTCCATTGCACGGTAAGCATCGTCGTGTCTGTCTCGCAGACATACTATGACTCTGTCAGTTTTTCGTTCGGAGCAATCTCTCCATCAGCTCAGAAGCACGTAGGACACTTACACCAACGTGGACTTTCAGGAATGAACCACACCCCAATGAGGAGCATTACGGGAGCGAAGCATTGGACAGCAAGTGGAAATCGCCATTGAAAGGCGGTAGTGTACTTGTAACAGCCGTATCCGACCCAGCCTGCTACGGTATAACCACAACAAATCCAGACCCCGTGCATGCCCACCAAGACACCTCGA
Organism: Symbiotaphrina buchneri; assembly: GCA_001599915.1. Taxonomy (NCBI): domain Eukaryota; kingdom Fungi; phylum Ascomycota; order Symbiotaphrinales; family Symbiotaphrinaceae; genus Symbiotaphrina; species Symbiotaphrina buchneri. The sequence continues at coordinate 168,187 of BCIG01000028.1, read as the reverse complement.
GAGTGCGGTGGAGAGACCTCACTCTGATATCATGCCAGTTCCGAAGCCTATGGTCACTTAGCCGGAATGATTCTTATGAATAGTTGGAAGCTTGGGCGTACCGGTAATGAATCTTGCAACAAGAAGCATTGCCACATTCACAGTTCCGCACTGCAACGCACCTCCAACCAGGCATATGAGTGAAGACACAATAAGAGATCCACGACGTGACAGCCTGTCTGCCACAGGCCCAGCAGCCAGGGCGCCAAAGATACCACCGCCTTGAAAAAGGCCGTTCATCGCTCCAGTTATATCATTAGTATGAGCTAGTCCTGTCCCAGTCTGGGCCAGGTGAAGGTACTCGTAGAATTGAGGCTGGCCCAGAGTAGTCGCGATGATGGACGAGCAGTAGCCATAGGTGAAGGATCCAAGCGACACAAATGCCGCAATCTAGACTTGTCAGTATACTGTCTTTGATTTCACCTCGATGGCTATAGCACTTACTAGGACATTCACGGGCCGGATCCTATCACTGGTCAACAGACCCATGCTGGATGGCTGGAAAGGCAACACCTGAAGCTGAAGCGTGGAAAGGAAAGTACGAGTGTTGGAGAAATAGGGGTCACTGCAGTCTTGCACACGTGGAAAGCTAAGCAAGAGCGACGACGATAAGGCCTTCCCATCCCGCCGGCAATACGACGCCGCAGTATTAATAGTATAGAGTCACGAAGCGGGGATGGGTTTGTTTGGACCTGTTCATGGGGTCCCCAGTCTGTTCCCCAGTCTGTTCCCCAGTCTGTTCCCCAGTCTGTTCCCCAGTCTGTTCCCCAGTCTGTTCCCCAGTCTGTTCCCCATTCCCGTCGTCCGAGGCTTATCAATCTGTACGAAAAAGCTCGGCGGGCTCGGGGTTAACGTCAGTCAGCCCTTCTTATGAGCAGGTCGCAATCGGGTCGTGCGCAAGTGTATCACGGAAGTCTTCCCGGCCGTTGGTCTTGGGGGGTTCGCAGGCGAAAACGTAGCGCTTCCTGGATAGACCGAAGGTGTCGGCGGCTTGTAGACGAGGTCGTATCTACACATAGCCTTCGCAGTGAAAATGAGCGCGTGGCCTCTTGCCGCTGTCCTGCCGTCGCTTCCTCTCCTGCCACTTCCGCTTCCGCTCGCCCGGCCCGCATCTCATCGAAGTCGTTGTCGGGCAGCCAGCGCGGAGTATCGACCCATGCCCGGCACCGTGTGGGGCCCCATGGGCCGCGCGGCGAACGCGGCGCCGCCGGGGTCGCGAGCAGCTGGGCATGGCCGGCCGACAGCGCGTCGGAGAGCAGCTCGGCGTCGAGGCCACGGCGCGCGGCGAGGAGCGGCCACAGGCCGACTTTATCCAGCACATCTACATCAATATCCATCCACGCTCGATCTCCGTCCCCATGCCGACCGCTCCCCAGCTCACGGCCAAGGGCCCGGAGGCCGCGAAGCATCGCACACAAGGCGCCTGAAGCCCCGTTCCGACTGTTTTATGTGCTACCTTAAGTCTAATTAGCACGACGAAAACGATCTCTGTCGTGGTTGGTTCGGGCTGCCCCTTACTTCTGTTTGAGGATCTGAGTCCAACCATCGCTTATGAGCACTTTTTGGCGAGACCTTGCTCGCTCGCTCCTCCGCAAGCAACCTCATCAGTACTGTAGATCTATCCCGCTTCCTCTTCTACCACCACTGACTACAGGGACCTTACACGCTACCTTAAGTCCTTCATTGATTTCATAGTACTGCATACTATTACACCCTTTACAGCTTCTCCACGTGTGCTGAAGTGCCTTCACCGGCCCGCCTCCCTCTCTCTCCCCGTCCGATTCCCCCGACAGCCCGGACCCCGCGCCCCCCCTCCTTATGCTGGAAATGAGAAGCAGCATAATTAGCAGCCCCAAGCTGGTCACGCGAAGTGCGTGATGCGTAAGAGATCAGATAAGGTCGTCAGACGACCCTCTTTAACAAACGTAATCGGCAGTGGCCCAGCTCGAAAGACAGTCCCGCACCATGGCGCAGGCACCGGAGAGCATTCTGGCTAATCTCTTGACAAGCGCGAGCGTGCCAGCGTTCAAATGTCCTCCAGGAACCAAGATGCACATTCTCGATCTAGGGACGCTGCAAGCGGATGAAGCATGGTAGGAAAGGCGTCGCTTTCTACTCAGAGATCGATTGCTGAAGGTGGCAGGCTTCTTCGAGGAGCCAACAGCGCTACGAAATCGAATCCTAACCCCGAAAACAAGATCCGTGATTTGATCGTGCTGGCCGCTTTGATAGAGCATCCGGAAGCAGGGCTCATCCTGTACGAAACTGGCTGCGCCGAGGATCTGGAGCTGGTGAGTAGAGCATTTTCGGTTGCTTCACGCTCCTGCTCTACTGACAAGTGCTAGCACTGGGGCATACCAGCCACTGACGTCTTCCCTCGCACAGTGTACAAGGACCGCCATCGACTTCCAGACGCGATCAAAGCGACGGGAAATGACATCAAAGATGTGAAAGCCATCCTTTTCGGCCATCTGCACTCGGACCATGCAGGCGGTCTCGAACACTTCATCGGCACCGATATTCCCATCTATGTACACGAGGAGGAGTTCAAACATGCTTGCTGGGCGGTGGGAACCGGTGCTGATCTCGGGGTATACGTTCCGCACTACATGGATTTGTCCGGGCTGAATTGGAACACATTTACGGAAGACCATCTGGATCTATTCCAAGGCATTACTCTACACCACGCGCCTGGCCACACACCCGGCTTGTGTATCATGCAAGTCAATCTCGACAGGGACGGGACCTTCATCTGGACCACCGATCAGTTCCACGTCTCCGAAAACTATGACTTGAACCATCCGCATGGCTTTCTAGCCCGGGATCACAATGCCTGGATAAGAAGTCTAAAGATGATTCGCAGGTTACAGAGAGTTTTCAATGCCGAGATAGTCTTTGGGCATGATAAACCAACCGCCGATAGGCTAATCGATGCTAAACCCTTCTACGAATGACGGGGGTCGAAATCTTCCTTTTTTTTTCTCTGGCCCATTGCGTAGAGTGGAAGCAGCACTATGAGGATGCATCTACCTCCACGCACGGGTGGCGTTGGCTGCTGTAGCTGCACCTCGAATGCAGCTCACTTGGTAGATGTGTTGTCCGGGAACCTTTAGGAATAGGTCCGAAACAAGGGCAGACGAAATCGAATTTAGTTATGGGGTTGCGATGGAATCACAGTTGCGCTCAAGCGGAGTTGTATTAAAACTACATTGAAGAATTTACAACCTTCAGGAGTCGTGCAGCGTATGATTGGAATTTGCAATAAAGTGGTAGGTCGTGTTCATAGCCTCCTGGTATGAAGGAAGCTTATTCAGATTCCAACTTGGATATTGTGACCATGAAATATTGTACAATCCTTCATCTTTCTGCTTGGAATATCTTCATCTTCCCGGTATGCTGTTTCGTCCATATTGCGTACGTTTTTCATGGATCGATTCCTATAGGCTCTTAGTATGCGCAGAGCTGTACGAAGCAATGATATCGTCAGTCAGGCCAGTACAACGTCGCTACAACGACACCATATACACTTTAAGACTTCAGTCCAAGTTGTGAAACTTGATACAGCCCTCTGTCACACTACAAACGCGACATCGGTCTACCAGGCACCCTCAGCATCAAGCTATGAGCCCTATGAGGCTGGCATTTTAGAACCACTTGTAGGGTTTCCGATGAGTCGTGAACAACCTGCTGGCGCAAAGTCCGTGATCGGTCGACCGCAATCTTGACGGATGTACTGATACTAGGTAGGTGTCGCGGCTATAGTCCTTCTCGATAGCTCAGTACGGTCCGAGCTGATAGATTGCCGATGTCATTGTCTTGGCTGCCTCTCCAGACGGTGAGCTTGACCGACATAAGGAAAGCCTCGCGATAAGATCGCAATTTGCTCGTCACCCAGCACCGGCTGGTATGCTCGAGTGTAGGTGTCGCAACTTCTGGACCGGCCTGTAAGCCAGGTGTGTGATTCTGACTTGGTGGTAGTGTTTGGTGTATGTTATATCAGCACCTCGAGAGTAGCAGGTCTCCCCCTTGCAGCAGAATCCGTAGATATGTGAACGATGCTCGATGTGATAGCTTAACGACACCAAGTAATGTCGAAGGACACTCAAAGAAGACCTAACCCGAGTTCAAAATGATCCATGTTAAGATGGCTCACAGACGGGTTCCACGAGTCCGTTGCAAGATTTCCAGGCCAGTTACTCAGCTCACTCTCCGAATAGCCCATGGTTCCTGGCAGTCCTTCAGGGACAGGGTAGCCAAATGTCCCTGATATATGGCTGTTAAGATTAAGCATTGTAGCTTGGCGGGCTGCATCCCATGTGCCGGAAGGGTCTTGCGTTGTGTTTATGGTCTGGCGTGAATGGTTTTGTTGCGATGACTCCGATGACGACGCCATCGTCCCGTGCATCTCGACTTGCTGCTCATTGAATTGATCCTGTCTGAAGCCATCAACCGACACAGTCTTGACACAGCTCGATAAGAGAATCTGAAGGCCTTCTCCTATCCAGTGGATCAGATGGTACTGCGCACATTGCGTCTCCTTGCATAACTTTATAACTTTCTTGATCATCTGAAGAGCTTCGTCCACATCTATCTTAACATGCTCGCGATATTTGAGTGCCGTCTTGAGCAGAAAGGAGCAGGCGTAGGCAATCATGGTGTGAAAGTAATGTGGGACGCCCACGAAGGCTAATTTGATGTCGGGATCTCCAATCGTGAGATCGATGATCGATTTTGCACTCTGAACAGCCATGAGAGCTATTTCGTGGAAAACAACTGGGATAGGGTCGACCGTTGCGTCAGAGGAGAGACCTCGGAATACATGTGAACAAACATGAAGCTTTGCAAAGTAAAAATGTAATGAGACTGCTTTGCTCGGATAGTTCCCGACGACCGGATGAAGGGCTATGGAACTGTCAGCCGCCGACAAACACAAGTCAAACATATCTGTGGGAAATGCTCACAAGAACGATTCAGCCAGTGGGAAACCCAACTATCAAGTTGGCGAATGAATTCATCCAATTGGAATTTGAATACAACTGGAACGCGACATGAAATATTCAGTCCGAACAGCTCCGACACCGCACCGAGTATTTGCAGCAGCGATATTTGACTGACAATCCTTATGTCGGGAACTGAACCGGGCATCGAGGCCAGATAAGAACTAGCATTGCGTATTGTATCTTGATTTCGAAGGGTTGGCATCCGGCCATAAAGTATTGATAAATGCTGGTCGCAGATATAGAAAAGATACCATAGCCTCACACGCTCGATGGCGACACCAAGAGTAGCGGCGTCAATTGGCAATGGTCGCTCTACATTGGTAGCCGTAGGCTGAACAACAGTATAGAAGGATCTTTGAAGGTCGACCTCAATAGCACGTCGAATTGCCAGCCCAGAAACGGACCATGAGAGATCGCTGATCCAGAAGCATGCTATGCATAGGCCTCGTAAGTCCTCTAGATCAAGTTTGGAGGCGAACACGAAGTTGGAAACAAGTCTTCGTAATTCGGTATAGCACAGGCGATACAAGTCCGGCCTGGAAGGTTGTTGTAGAGCCGAAACCGTACAGATCGCAACCAGTAGGAGAGACGAGCCTTTTCGAATACTGTCCAAGTCTTGGTACTTGCTTGCAATCCCGTACAAGTAGTGGTCCGAACGGCTAAGGTGTGCTTGGACTAATTGCTCCGCATCTGATCGCGCAAGCAGGCCTCTAGATATGATATCATCAAGGGCATATTCCGGCTCACTTATACGTCTAGGGGTTGTTGGCAGCTGTTGGGACTGCAGGGCTCTGAGGTGCGTGATCTGATATAGAGAGCTTATTGGGGCTTGATTGACATCATCGCTGAAGCTGGGCCGGCGTGATCGCTCGACGAGCATCTCGTTCTCAATACTTTCATTTTCTGGATAAGACTGCTGGCGCTCATTCCTTGGGGTCGATTCGCAGGGCTCAGACGCCGTCGTGACTGCAAGAGATGTCATCGGGGTTTGTGATAGGAGTTGGAGACTAAGAAGAGGTTCAAGCGCCGCATAGGATTCTTTTTGTCGAAGTTCGTTCACTGCGGCGTGAATGGCCCTCAGGTCGTGCGCGAGGGCAGCGCTGAGGCTTCGGTATGTTAGCCCAGACTCGTGCTTCTCTTCGAGGAAGCTTACCTTGTTTTGTCGTCGCCGCTATGAGCAGAGAGCGGCTTCTTAAAGTTGCATGCTACATTTCGGCGGTTGCAGCGCACGCAAGGTGGGTTGCCATTGGCCATGATACAACGGACCTACAGCAATCCACCGATCAGTATTGTGCACGGGCTTGCCCCTGACGCTCTCGATTGACGATCTCACCTTCTGTTTCTGACAAGCGATACAAGCTACCACCCTTGGAGTTGCGTCTTGGAGTTTAGACGCTCGTGAACCCGTTCGATGACCTTCCATCTCGCAGCCTGTCCGCTGGTCGTGCGACTGAAGATTGTGGGAAATGGATGGGGAATGTAGCAAATAAAGATCGTTCCGCTAGGTTGAGACAGTGCGACGGCTGTGATCGATCTCAACACTCAAGTCACGCGGGCGTCGAATAATGATGGGTCGATGGAAGGGTCGAAGAGGTGGGCGATGGATGGTAATAGTGGGAAGTCTATGTGCGCAGATGTTCCGGAGGAACGGCACCAGATATCATGTTGCGGGGAACCCCGCACCACTCAGAATGAGCGTTGCGCGCCCCCCATTTGACAGTCCGGCGGCTACAGTCTTACCCTTTCTATAAGTATATAGGGATATAAGCATATATCTTTTTATAAGCATGGAAATCAGCTAACATGTTTAAAACCCTATAATTATTAGGACAATACCTGCTCAGGAGCTAGATAAGCAGCCTTAGTAGCTTGGTTTCTCCTACCTACTATCTAGTAGGATCTGATCCTGACTTTTGAAGAAGTCAGCAATCAGTCTTGACTTTAGAAACACGATAGTTATCATCAACATATATGTCTTACAGATGTAGAACAATCAAGTAACTATCTAGCTTATTTTAACATACAACTTATGTACTATTTTAACAATTCTGATTGTTCTTATTTGTTAAGAAAAAAGTTATTTATTAAAAAATACTAGTTATCTTTATATATATATAGATATATATCTATAAATTATTATATAAATAGTTTTATTATTATTTCTTATCTATTTACTTTGATATCTGTATTATATATAGATTATATCAATATAGGAAAAAACTTTAAGATAAATGTAAAAGCTGAATATAATTAGCTTTTTAAACAATTATAATATCTTTATACAAATGTATAACAAAATAACAACAATATAATAACTAATAATATAATATATTCCAAAACTAATCATTAGCTATCTAATTATGGATTTGATTAACTTTATATACCTATATAATCTAAGATTACAAAAGAGAAAAAAGATAACTAAAACCCTATAAGCTATAAACAATAACTAGGTATTTAACAAGTAACTATAGACAACTTTAATAACAAGCAGATAATAAACAGTTGTTTATTACCAAGTTTTCCTATATAGAATCATGTTTTCCTAATTAACTAATTAAATTATACAGTTTATAATTACCTTTTTTTCTATAATCTTGATTCTTAAAGCTAGTAATAGTTATAATAGTTAAAAACATATAATAATAATAACCTGGTAATAATTTAATATATAATTAGTAATAACCTATGTTTATTAACTTTGTTTTACTTTAACTATTTATCTTATTTTAACTATTTATTTTACTTTAGTTTTATACTGAATATTATTTTTTTAAAGTCTTACTTGTTTTTTACTATTATTACAGAACTTGTCTTTAGTTATCAAATTAGTTAATAATATAATATATTATTAATAATAACTTTTTTCTCTATTTTTGTTTAGTTAAAAATAAATTCCTGATAACAAGATAGTTATCTGTTTTTAAAATAAGATATCTATTAAGTTTCTTTTAAATAAAGAAAACTTCTATTTACTTTTTATTATATAGTTTTCAGTTACTTTAACTAATATAACTTGTTTTTTAACTTTCTGTTCTTATCTTAACTACTTATTACTATTTTTAATTAACTTTTCTTTAATTTTATACTTTTATTTGATATTTTTCTATCATTACATATCTTGTATACTAAATTAGCTATAGTTATATTTAAAAAATACAGGATTCTTATCAGAAAACAACTTAAATTTATATTGTTAACAATAAAGTCTTTATCTGAAAAGATATATATATGTTATACTAAGTAGATTGTTAATAAGTTTTTTAATAACTGTTGTTAAAACTTTAAATCCAATAATATAACCTGTATAAAGTATTATAAGATAAATAAAAAATATGTTAAAGTAAGTTAATCCTAAAGATTATTAGCTAATTTCTAAAGACTTGTAAGTATTACTTAAAGTTATTAACTATTTTAACAAACTTTGTAATATTTATAATATATTCTTTAAGATAACTAATTCTGAGTTTAAGCTTTTTTAACAGTATTATTCTAGTTAAAAAAGCTTTTAAGATTTTTAAAAAAGCTATAAAGAACTTTATTATCAAAATAGAAGCTGTTTTTTGTTAATCTAGTATATTCCTAGAAAATTGTTACTAACAAGTTATAATCAGTTTAACCTGTACCTTAAAGGTATTTGTTATTGTTTAACTAGACAAGGTATACTTTTTAATACCTTGTTTTTCTTAAAGTCTTAGTAATTAACTAACAATAGAACAACTATAAAACCAAGATACTTTTTAATAATAATATTCTTGTTAATTCTATTAAAAAAGACAAAGATAATAACAATAATAATATCTGTAATACAGGAGTTAATAAAAAAAAGCTAATAATAAAAGTAAAAAAGAAAGTAATTATAATAAAAAAGCTAATAATAATAATAATAATAATAATAATAATAATAATAATAATAATAATAATAATAATAATAATAATAATAATAATAATAATAATAATAATAATA
>BCIG01000028.1:0-158861 GCA_001599915.1 Symbiotaphrina buchneri | reverse complement strand
TAATAATAGTAATAATAGTAATAATAGTAATAATAGTAATAATAGTAATAATAGTAATAATAGTAATAATAGTAATAATAGTGATAATAACTCTTAAAAGTTAATAATATAAAATTAACAATATTTTAAACATATTAACAACATGTTTCAGATAGATAGCTAGCTAGTTAGAATTATTTTATAAAAGTTATTAAATAATTAATAAAAGTTTCTTTTTCTTTTGGTTTTTAAATAACATCTAATACCTGTTTATAGCTTGAATTCCTATTAATAATTACTTTTCCTGAAGTTTCCTATAATTCTATAATAAAGTGTTATAATCTAAAAAGGATTATTTTAACTTTGTTTAAAATCAGAGAATTAATCTTAATAACAAGGATAGATTACTAATTTAACTCTAATCCAATAATTATATAATAGAAAAGGATTTTCTTTGTAAAAATTTTCTTGTATTTAATTTAATTAGTTATTTAAGTAATTAATATTAACATCTATTATTATCTTATTACCTATTAATCCTATCATTTAATAACAAATATAAATCCTTATAACTTCTATAATTACTAATTTTTAAACTAATATCTATATAGAATTTATATAATACTTTGAATATCCTTAAGATAAATAGATAAAAATCATAATTAACCCTGATATCTAATATTACTAAAGGATCTTTCAATAGTCGGTATATAATTATTAAAAAAGAATATCTTAAGATCAAATAGCCTGATATTTATAATAGATATTATAACAAGTTAAAGGATTGAATTCTTTAGTTAAACTTGTTTTTTAAGTTTTAAAAGAAAGATATCTTTACTATTTAATAACCTTTTATAATTATTATCTATTTAAAAAAAGAATCCTTTAATTAGATTCGTTTTTATATTAATAAATATATGAAAAATAATTATAATAACAAAGTTAAAACCTGGATAGAAAGCTTTATCTAATTTAAGGAAAAGATTTAATCTATCTTTGAAATTTTTAATTAAAAAAAGGTTATTATTAAAGCTGTTTAATAACTTAAACAAAATAAGTTAACCTTGGAATATATAATCAAATTCTAATAATACTCTATAACTATAGAATAGAATAATAAAGTATTTTAGGAAATATTCTGTAAGAAATTTAAGAATAAAGTTAAAGATAAACTTATAAAGACCAGTATTATAATTAATAACCTAGATAACCTTATAAGAGAATTTATTCAGTTTGATAACATATTATATAAAAGATATATAAAAAAGAAATAAAATATTAACTTAAAAATAATCCAAGGAAAAAGATAATACTTTTAATATTAGAATATATCAAGACTTGATCTAAAGGAATATATATTTATAGAAATCAATATATTATAATAATAACTCTATTAGAAAGAAAACAAAAAGAAAGAACAAGAAAAGAAAACATTTACATATTATACTTATAATAAACCAGATTATATAACAAGAAATTACAAATCTTAGGAAATAATATCCTGATCTCAATTAAATATCTTAGAATAATAATTAATTAGCTTTCAGGAAAAAGAAGATTTAGATAAATATAATCTATTTGACTTTAATAAAAAAGAAATAGGAAAATTCCAGCAAGATATAAATAATAACTGGGAAAAGGTTAATAAAGGAATTAAAAAAATCAAGAAAAGATTTTAAAAACTTAATTATAATAAAAAAGAATAAGACTTTAATACCTAAGTAAAAGAAAAAAGGAAAGAATCCAATAAAAATACTAATTGGAATAAAATTAATAAAGATACTAATTAGGAAAATCCATCTTTTATATCAATAAAAACTTGTAAAAACCAGTTATAAAAAGCAAAAAAGGGATTCTTTCAAGCAATCCAAGAGTTAGAATACTTTTACTGGATAGAAGATGATATTCTAGATATTATTATTTGATATTTAGAAGAAAATTGGATATTTGTTAAAAATAATACAAAAACATTATTATTAAAACAATGTTCTTAATAAGAACTAATTGATTAACTCTAAAGAATTATCAAAGAACTGAAATAACTAGGAACAGATAGAAAACAACTCTTAAGGGATATTATCAACATTCTATTACCAGAACCAGAGAAAATTCAGTAATACCTGTAAAGATTTAATAGATATAATATATATTATCAATTATCATCTAAAGGCTTAATAACAAAAAAAAGATATCAGAATAAAATCTGTAAAAGAAAATCTAGATGATATATTACAGATTATAATCCTTATCTTATATTTAAAGAAAGAAATCTTTAGATATATCTTGATAACCTTAGAAAAAATGGAAAAAAATAAGGTTTTCATCTTAAGAATATAGATAGATAATAAAGACTTTAAATTCTAATAATGTTAAAAAAGTTTAATATTATAAAAGAATTATTTATTATATTAATAACTATTAATAGATTAATAACTATAATTATAATTAACTTAGAAATAATAAACTTGTTTATATTAGAGAAATTTGTAAAACAAAATAATATACCAATAAAAACAAAGAAATAAACAAAGATATTTACCTGAAGAACCAAGTTAAAAGATTAAAAAGAAGTAAATATAGAAATAATGTCATTATTTATAACAATATAATAGCATTATAAGAAAATATCCTTTAATATAATTAAGATAGTTATTTACCATATTATATTAGGAATATCTTGATTAAAACATTAAAATCCATCAATTAATTAAAATAAAAAAGAACTTAAGTTTAGGAAATCTGATAGCATTATTAGATTCTGGCTTATATATTAAAGAAAAATAATAATAAATAAGAATTAAAACAAGAAGATGGTTAAAATCAATAATATCTTATATTTAACATAGGTTAAATATATAATTAACTTAACAGATACTAATATGAATCTAACAGGTTAAAAAGCTAGAATTAAGGAAAAACAGAATATATCTCTAGAAATCCCTAAAGAATATAAAAAATAAGATAAGCTTTTTTAGGAAAAGATAACAATTATAATGTTATCTAAATACCAATTATAAAATCATAAAATATCTTTATTTCCAGGAAAGAAACCGATATTTAGATTAATTTACCTATTATCAAAAGATAAACTAAAGATACTTTATAAATATGTTAATATTAATCTTAATAGAAAAGTTATTCAGAAATCTATATTATTAATAGGATATTCAATATTCTTTATATCAAAAAAGAATAAGAAACTTTAACTTTATATAGATTATCAGAAACTTAATAATATCATAATTAAAAACCAATATCTATTATTAAACATTAGAAAATTATAAGATTAGATAATAGAATTAAAGTTCTTTATTACTTTAAACTTATAAGATATTTATAACCTTTCAAGAATAAAAAAAGAAGAAAAAATGGAAAATAGCATTCTAAACTTAATATAGTTATTATAAATATTATATTATACTGTTTACACTTATAAATACTTTTATTACCTGTTAATATATTGTTAATAATATATTATAAAAAATGTTAGATATTATTATCATGGTTTACTTTGATAACATCTTGATATTTTTAAAGATTATAAAGAAACATGTTTAATATATTTCTAAAATGTTATAATAACTGGAAAAATACAGCTTGTTAATTAATCTAGAAAAGTATTAATAATATAAAAAGGAAGTTTTATTTTTAAGATACCTTATTAACAAAAACAAAATATAAATAAACCTTATTAAGATATAAACAATATTGAAATAATCTGTTTCTATGATAATTAAAAACATTTAAAAAATTCTTAAACTTTATAAATTTTAACAGATAATTTGTTAAGGATTATTTAAAGAAAGTACTTCTATTTACCAATTTGATAAAGAAAAACAACCAATTTATATAAGAATCTAGATAACAAAAAACTTTTAACATTTCTAAAAAATCTTATACAGAATCATTAGTTTTAAAGAACTTTAAACCAGGAAAACCGATATAAATTAAAACTGATATATTAAACTTGGTTATTAAAACATATATATTATAAAGATAAGATAGGAAATAATATCTAATAACTTATTATTTAAGAAAGCTAACAGGATTTAAATAATGATATAATATATATAATAAAAAGTTGTTAATTATTATTAATTTATTAAAATACTAAAGAATCTATATAAAAGAAATAAATAAATTAATCATTTTTATTAATTATAAAAATCTTATTGACTTTATTACCATTAAGATGTTTAATTAGAGATAGGTCTGATAATTTAAAAAATTAACATGTTTTAGATTTAAAATCTAATATATATCAGGAAAAGAAAACAGAAAAACAGATATTCTTAACAAAAGAAGTAATCTTATTACAGAAAGATTATTTAAAGAATTTGTAATTCTTAAAGTAAACCTAGATAGAATTCTATTAACAAATTAAAAATTTAATAATCTTAAGATATAGATATTTATTAATTTAAAACAAAAGAAAGATATTATTAAAATACATTATAATAGATCTTTAAAAGGATATCTAAAGATTATATTAATTATTAAAAAACTACAATAATATTATAATTAACCAGGATTAATTAATAATGTTAAGGAATATATTAAAAAATGTATATAATGTTAAAGAAATACATATTTATAATATAAAAAGTATAAATAAATCTAATTTACAGAAGTATCTAGTTTTATATAGATAGATTTGATAATAGACTTTATTATAAAACTATTATTATTAACAGATCCAGTTATTAAAAAAGTTTATAATTCTATCCTTATAATAATAAATAGACTTATTAAATATAGAATTATAATACCTTTTAAGAAAACCTATACTGTAAAGGATCTTATATATATTCTTATTAACAGATTGGTTTAAAATTACAGGTTATTAATTATATTAATAATAGATTAAAATAAGTTATTTATATTCAATTATTAAAAAACCTTAATTGTAAAGTTAAGAATTAAATAAAAGTTATTAACAGCTTTCTACCTGGAAATAGATAGATAAATAGAAAGAATAAATTAGATTTTTAAAACTTATTTATAAATATATATTAATAATAAACAGAACAACTGGATAGAATTATTATCTATAATATAACTAGTTTATAATAATAATATCTTATTAATAACAAACTTATTATTATATTTTATAAACTTTAAATATAATATATATATTATTAAAGAACTATATATATATAAAATAACAGTTTAAGTATTTATCAAGGTTAATAACTTGAAAAAAACACATTTAAAAATAAAGAAAATCATTATTAATAATTAATAAATAGTTATATTATAATAAAATAAAAAACAAAAATATAAATCTTAGTTAAAAAAAGAATAAAGTATATCTTTATATAAAAAATTTAAATACATGTAAATTAAACAAGAAATTTAACTTAGTTAAAATTGATTTATTTATTATCAAAGAAGTTAAAGAACCAGTTTATTATAAACTGTAACTATCTTTAGATATTAAATTATATTTAATCTTTTATATCTTATTATTAAAACCAATATATTTAGATATATTTATCCAGAAGACATTTTATTTTAAACTATTACAGAACTTAAATGTTTATAAAGTTAAAACTATATTAAATAATCAGAAAAATCAATAAGAATTTTTAGTAAAGTAAAAAGGTTATCTATATTTAAAGAATACTTAGAAACTTAAGATAAACCTGATAAGGGTTTTTTAAACCCTATATTGATATCTTTAAACAAGAAAAGATTATTCTAGAAAAAGAAAGATAATATAAAAGGTAACAAGGATCATTAAAAGGAAACGATAATCTTGGTAAAAATAATCTTTTTTAACTTTTTTTATTTAATTTTTTCTTTTTTTTAATCTTATCCAACTTATCTAAAGTCTTTAAACTATAATATAACATCTTTTTTACCTGTTATTTTAAAAGATCTTATTAATAACAAAGTTTTTATATATAAATATAATTCTTTTTAAAATCTTATTTAACTTGGAATAAAGCTTTATAAATATAAAACTCTTTATATTCTAGAACAATCCAGTTATTAACTGGAAAACTCTTGATGTTGTATTTATTAACATTATCTGTTTTGATATATTTAATATACTAATAAAAATCTAGATTGATAATATACTTTAAACCTTTCTTTTTACAATGAAAACAAAGAAACATTTTTTAACTAGAATCCAATACCTGATAATATAATAACAATCTTTTTTTTCATTTTATATAAACATTTAGATGATATAACAAAAAGAAAAAAGAAAAAAAATAAAACAACTAAAGATAATGATTTATAAGAACTTACTTATAAAGATAATACAAGGAATTGTATAAAAAGGAAAGAAAAATAGTATTATAATCTGAAAAGAATCATTTTAACTTTGTTTAAGATCAAAGAATTAATCTTAATAACAAGAATAGATTATAATAGATTATTAATCTAATAATAAGTAATTTAAGATTAGATTACTAATTTAATCTTAATCTAACAATTATATAATAAAGAAAAATTTTCTTTATAGAACTCTTTTTATATTTAACTTAATTAATTATTTAAGTAATTAATATTAACATTTATTATTATCTTATTATCTATTAATCCTATTGTTTAATAATAAGTATAAATTCTTATAACTTCTATAATTACTAGCTTTTAAACTAAGATCTATATAAAGTTTATATAATATAGAATATAACTGTTATTATAATTATATATTAATAATATCTTAATTATATATAATAAATCCTAAAGAAATTATAATAGTTCTTATCTATTTCCTATTTAGCTACAGTATAATTGTTTAACATCAGTAATACTTTAAAAGTTTACTTTGTATTTGTTAATATTTGTTAAAAAAATTTAAAATATATCTATATAGCTTTTTATATATTATTAAAGTATTTACTAGATTTTTACAAATCTTCTAACAGAAAAAAGCTTTATTATTATACCAGGTATTAAAGTTTTCCAGTTTAGGTTTTCTGTTTTAATATTTCTTTTACTTATTATTTCTTTTTCTTTTTATAATGTTTAAAGTAAGAAATTCAACAAGGTATTAAATAAATGTTTAATAAAGCTTTAATAGTAATATATAAAGTACAGGAGAGATTAATTTATATTTAACAGGTAAGTCCAGTTAATATCTTTATAATCTAACTGTTTTAATAATATAGAAAAATCTAACAAATCAATAATTTATCTTTTTATTTAATCTGATAATCTTGATATTCTATGTGTTTAACAATACTTTTTTGTTAATTATAAAGTTATACAGCTTGTAATTTTAATTATAGTATTTTTCCTAATAAAATTATGCTTTTTCTTATAATTATATTACTTTAATTCTTACTTATTCTAGATTAATAATATATTTACTTATAACTAATGCTTTCTTGTTAGAAACAATATCTTTGATGTTAAAGTACAGCTATAGTTAATAATTATATATCTGAAAAAAGAAAGTTTGTTTTATGATAGTATAAATACTGTTATTATAGATAAACTTAATTATTAACAATAAATCTATCTAGTTATTTTAATAATAGTTAATATAGATATAAAAATAGTATTTAATAATTTAATTTTATTATTCTATTTATTTGTTAATCTACAGGTAAAAAATTGTTAATAACTTATATTTTACTTTTAAGTAATAATATATAATAGATCAGAAATTACTTATAAATACAAAGTTCCTGTTTAATATAATATCTAACAGGAAATTAAAGGTTCTTAGAATATAATAAATAAACAGGTTTATAAGTTATTTAACAATAATTATCTTTTTAATAAAGATATATTTTATTATCTTAATATACTTATTTATAATAACAAAGATATTATCTTGTACAACTATCTGGTTTTATCTATAGCTAGATAATAGTTTTACTATAAAATTTAAAAAAAGGATTTTTTAAAAACAGTTTAATATAAACATAACCTATATCTTGTTATAATAACAATATTTCTATAATTTAGTTTGTTAACAGATATTATAACAGGAAACATATTCTTTAATATCTTTTATAATAGTTAGCTATTAGTATTTCTAATAAGAAAGTACTAATATTTATTTAATAATAAAATAGCTAACTGTAATACTATTATAGTACTTTTGTAGAATCTTTGTTTTTATAATAGAATTATTAGATATATACAAAGTATTTCTAATAAAAAGAAATCTGTTATTATCTTGATAWTAATCTGATAATATTAATCTACTTGTATAAGCTATCAGGTTATTAGCTAAAATCTTACAAACTTCTATTATAAAAGCATTTTCTTATTAAAAATTATACAAAAGCTGTAAAAACAAAATCTAAAGCTATTTATATATATCTTTAAGATTAACAAGTTTAATTATAAATAAATAAAGTATAAAATAATCTAATCTATCTATATTTATAAAAGTTTATTTATTTTCTTATATAATAACATTATAAAACCTAGTTTATAATAATATTATAATAACATTGATATTTACTTTATACTAATATACTGAAAATAATCTTAAGATTGTATTTTTAAAAGTATTAAAAGGTTTTCCTATTTAATTAAGTTTTTTTAATTTATTATTCTAATTAGTTTTCTAATTTCTATCTTTTAAGAATAAAACTATTATTACTTTAACTTATAGCTTATACTGTTATATAGATGATATAATATTTCTTTCTGTTTTTTTAAAGTTAAACAGGTAATTATTATAATATAAAAGCTTATTAATAGAATTTTTTATACTTTTACAATAGATAATATTAAAGTTATAAACTGTTAGTTATTTAGCCTATTAAGTTTGATATTAAGTTAATGTTTTTATATTTATAAAGTATTTTAAGTTATTATAATCAATAATAACTTTAATAGAAAAATAATTTTCTTTAAAATAGTATTTCTATTGTTTAAAACAAGTAATAATTACTAATAGTTCTATATTATAAACTTTATAGTTCTATTTTATAGGAATTATCTTCTTAAATTAATAGGTAATAAACTTTTAATAAGTTTAACTATTAAAGTTTACTAGGTTAATAATTAGTTAACTTAGGATATCTATAATAGTATATCCTAATATATCTGTTTCTAGCTAAATTAGTTAATTAAAATTAAAATAAACTAATATAGTACTTTATAAAGATAGCTTTTAACTAATAAAATACCTGTTTAATAATATTAGTTAATTAAAGTATTCTACTTGTTTTTTTATTCTTAAACTCTTTAAAATACTTTATAAGTATAGAAGTTTTTTTAAAAAAAAAAAGCTTTTTATAAACTTCCTATAAAAGTTAACAAAGTTAATAAATACCTGTATATCCTGAATAAAAGTAGATTTAGATTAGTTAATAATAGAATTAACCTGGTTATCTTTTATTTTGATGTTATCAAGATTAATAATAAAACCTAAGAATTTTATAGTTATAATATAGAATTAACATTTTAAAAGCTTAATATATAATTTAATATTATATAACTGTTATAAAACTTTAACAATATACTTGTAATATATTAACAGGTTAATAAAATAAGTAAAGATATTGTTTAAATAGATTATATAGTAAATATCTAATATATTAACAAATATCTTGTTAATATAAACTTAAAATAAAGCTAGAACATTAACTAGGCTAAAAAGCATTATAATATATTTAAAATAACTATATTATATATAAAATACTATCTTTTACTTATTATTAAATCAGATACAGATATAATAGTAAGTATTTTAAAGATCTAACTTAAAATAATATTTTATTTTTATTAGATAATCTAAGATCTTGTTGATAAAAAGTAATAGATAATAATTCTTTTAGATAATATAATTAAAACTTTAATAATATATATAAAACTGTAACTTTCTATCTTTTTTAAGTACAAATAAGATTAAAATACCTGTTAGACTATTAAAAAACCAAATTTACTTTTTTTATAGGATGTTAATAAAATATTTTTAAAAGATTTTAAGTTTGTTTTCTAATAAGTTATAAATAAGTTTATAAAAAAACTTACTCTTTTCTAGAATAATAACATAATTATATTATTTATATTCTAATAACTTGTTAGTACTTTCTTTTGAAAATATATTTGTAAATTTAATATAGTTGTTTAAAAGTAGCTTTTTATCTAATATTATCTTTTTAGTAACTAGCTAGGTAAGATATAGAATAAAGATACAGATTTAGTCAGTAATTTGTTATATAAAACAAAATAGTATTTTTTCTTTAATATTATATTTGGAAAATAACAGGTAATATTATATATCTTGTTTTTAATTAATTAGAAAGTTATAAAACTGTAACTATAACATGTTAAGAATAATATTTCTGTAAACCAGGTTAGTTAATATAAAGTCCTGTTTATAACTTTTTTTCTAACTATTATTATTAATTATATTAAATCCTATAGGTATGATTTTATATATAAAGATATAATAACTGTTTACTAAAACTATATTATTATAATAACTTCTTTACAGGTTTTAATTGTATTTTTTAATAAAAAATTAAAATATAAAACTTATTCTTATTTTAGTATTTACCAGAACAGGTTCAATCTTAAAGCTATTTAAGATTTATAAATATAGATTAATAATAAAGCTTTAATAACTGTTATTCTTTTTAACAACTAGCTAATAGAGTTTTAAGTTATAATTACAACTATAAAAACTAGTTAACAGGTTTTGTTTATATTTACAAAGATATTAGTTTATTTAATAACCTAACTTTCTATAATTATAACAGGTATTTATAAGAATAGCTATAAGTATTCCAGGTATAATAAAAAAGTAATTTGCTTGTAAAAAGCTACTTTATTATAGTTAAATACTGTTAACAAAAATAGAATTAATTAAACTTATATTAAACTATAATAACAAGTTTTTAATGTTTTTATAATATTTTATAAAAGACTATCTATAGTTATTATAAGACTGTACATTGTTTTAATTATTGTTATATATTATTTAAACATACTGATTATAATATTAAAATTGATTAAAAAAAGGTTTATTATTTTTAATTTTCTAAGTTAATATAACTAAGATATTAAAAGTTTCTAGAATATTTACTAAGTTAATAATATACCTGTATATTATTAATTAAAGTTTTGTAAAAAGATGTTATATTTATTAAACTTCTATATATTATTCTATTATTTCTTTTTTATAATTTTTCAGGTATATAACAAAGTTAACAATAAACTAGTTAGATTTTTACTAGGTATTTATATATTATATATAGGATATTATAGTTAAATTAACAAGATCTTAGATTAAGACTTTGAAAATAGCTTTAAACTCTATAAAAACTATATTTTCTTTTTTATAGTTTTATTTATAATAAACTTATATAATAACTGGATTACTATAAAGTTAAGAAACAATATAGTTAACTTTTATACCATCTGTAAAATAAACACTGGGTTTAAACCAGTATTAGTTCTTACAGGCTAGGATAAAGTTATAATATTCTACAAGACTTTTACTTTAGTATTTACTAGGCTTTCAATTGTATCTAATTGTTTCTATACAAAACAACATAATTAAATCAGTTGTTATATAAGAACAGGTATAATATTTAGGTTTAAAATAAACAGATTTATTTTTTAGTTTAATTCCTGTTAAAACTGTTTGTTATTATACTAGAACTATATCAGTTTAATATTAATAACTAATTAAACATGTTTTTTCTAAGCTTTTAGAATTTGTATATAGATAGGATTATCTGGATTAATACCTGTAAAAGTATCCTAAAAAGATAACTAGCTTAAAGTTATTAAAAGCCTAACAAGATAGGTTATATAGTCAGATCTAAAATCTATTACTTTATCCTGACAGGAAATCAGTAGTTGCTTGATGTTATCTAAATAAGATTAGCTTTATATAATAATAATTATATTATTAGATTAATAATATCTTATAGATCTAATCTGTAGTAAATAACTATAACAATCTAAACAAACAATTACCTGTAAACAGTAGAACAATTAAAATTATAAAAGTTAAATATAATTAACTTTTTAAACAGTTATAATATCTTTATACAAATATATAACAAAGTAATAGTAATATAGTAGCTAGTAATATAATATATTATAAAACTAATTACTAGCTATCTAACTATAAATCTGACCAGTTCTATATACTTGTATAACCTAAAGTTATAAAAGAAAAAAGAAATAGTTAAAACCTTGTAAACTGTAAATAAATTTAATAATAAGTAGATAATAAATAACTGTTTATTATTAAGCTTTTCTATATAAAGTTATATTTTCCTGATTAGCTGACTGAATTATATAATTTATAGAATTTTACAAAAAACTTTAATAAAATAAATAAATCTAAATTCTAATAAAAAATCAGAAAATACTAATATAATTAATAAAATACTTATATATATAAAATCTATTGTTAGAAATTATTTATATAAAAAACTCTATAGAATTTAGCTTTTTTAGACTTAGAAAAGACTTTTTCTAATTAAAAACTACTATCAGTATTTTATTCTATATAGAACATATTAGATTTTAAAATATAATACTTTTTGTTATTTATACAGCTAGTAAAGATAAACTTTAAAGTATATTTTTCTGTTTTATTTATTCTATAAGTATAACAAAACAGAAATAACTTAAACAACCAAAACATCAGATTATCAAAAGATATTATTAACCTGTAAAAGTTTTAAAACTGTAACAAAGTAGTTTTTATAGATTAATATATTTAAATAATTCTTTTTAACAAGAAAAATAGAAATAAATAACAGAATAAAAACAGGTTAACTATAGGTTAACTATAGATAACTTAATTAAAAGAAAAAAGTAATTAAATAAATAATAATCTAATATTAGCTTATTAAAGTAATAATATTAAAGTTATAACTATTAATATATAGAAATCAAATATATAAAGTTATAAGACTATATCTTAAAAGAATGAAAAGTTTTTACTTCAAGATTCTATTTTACAGTTTTCTTTCTTACTTATTTTAGTTTAACTAGAACTAATTAGTTACTTTATATAGATTTTAAAAAATTAAATTAAACAAAATAAATAATCTATCTATTTGTAGATTATATCTTAATATCATATAATATTATTTAGTAAGTTAAAACTATTTTATATCTTGAAAAAATAGTTATAATATTAATTATTTTAAAATTGTTTTTATACTTTGAAATAATGTATTATTTCAAATCAAAGAAATCAAGAGTATGTATTAGGTTAATAGCTTAGGTACCTTAAGATGTACATACATATTGAACAAAGGTGTTACACTTTGTTAGATATTTGCATACACCTTTGTTTAGTCTTTCAAGTTTTTACAACTTCTGCGCAATCGCTGCTGCCAGCTTTATACAAAGGCGACCGTGCATCTGGACAGCCTCGAATTCTCCTTTGCTTCCTCTTCTGAAGCTCAGGCTCCGGCTCAGGCTCAGCTCAGACCACGCGACCGTAAGTTCTGATTTCATCGTCGCGTCTGGCTTGTGATCCCGATTCTGAAGTAACAATGACCGCCGCCATATACGACTACGCGAGATGGAGGCACGTCGGTCTAGAACACAGCTGCACCCCCGCTATGCCACGTGCTTTGTTCTCTGCACTGCGATGGATCGTCGCGTGAGCAATATCGCCCTCTCTAATCACGTCAAGGCCTCATTTCGAGAGGTTGGAGGGTGCAACAGCTCGACTAGATAAGAAATGGCAAGGGGTGCCAATTTGAGCACAGTGAGCATGGTGACATGGGCCCTGCTTTTCCTGCTCTGGTTGTTTTGGACTCAATCCACCTCGCTCCCCAGGAGCCGTTTACCCTAGATCTTGTGCCATTATTTACTTGCCAGGCGGGAATGGAATTAACCAACAGGTTTTTTGTAGCTTTGAAACTATGAACCTGATGCGTAGATAGAAAGGGCTCAAAACGCCCCAGCCGCCCGTGACCCCCTTCTTCAACAGAACGCGCCGCCGTCGACAGAGTAGACAACCCCAGTAGTCCAGCTCGAGTCCTCGCCGAGGAGGAAGGTGATGGTTTTGGCGATTTCTTCAGCTGTTCCCAGTCTCTGCAAAGGCAGGTTGGCATAGGTTTGTGTGACAGGGCGCTCTTCATCACCAGCGTCGGCCAAGATCCTCTTCAACATGGGCGTCTCGACGGGCCCGCTGTATTGCAAAAGCTGTCAGCACATCTACCTCGAGCAAGCGGAGCGGCGAGTGCAGGCGTCAGGACCTCCACCGTACTTACGGAGCGATCGCATTCACTCGTATGCCTCTTTTACCCACTTCCTTCGCTGCCGTTCTCGTCAAACCGATCACGCCGTGCTTGCTGGCGCTATATGCACCCAGCCCTGGCCGGCCCATCAGTCCAGCAAGACTCGCACAATTCACAATGGCGCCACCGCTTTTCATGATCCTCATCTCCTTCCTCAAACAGTAGAAGAGTCCAGTGAGGTTGATGGACATGATGAAATTGAATCCCTCGTCGCTTACGTCCGTAAGTTCCGTGAACACCTCTTTGCCGTGGCTTTCCACTCCTGCCATATTAGCCGCGCCGTCAATTTGGCCGAATTGTTGGAGAACATGGTCCAACCAGGCATCAACGCTAGCGGATTGGGCGACATCAACCTTGCTACACATTACCTTGACATTCTGCGCTCGGAAGGCTTCGGCCACCAGATCCAAGGCAGCTTTGTTGAGGTCGGCGAGTGCCAAGGAGGCCCCGCGGGATGCACATTCTTTGGCGGTAGCCAGGCCGATGCCTGACGCTCCGCCGGTGATGGCAATCACCTTACCTTGTAATGAGCTCATGGTTCTGGGCCTGTCGCTGCGCTGCAAATTCTTGTAGGGAGGTCTCGCAATCAACAGAAGTGAGAGGATGGTTTCTTGGTGGACGGCCCAGGCAGCTAAATATACATCCACGAGCAGTCGACGCCGCCCAGGCGGAGAGCTAGAAGGTGGGGGATTTATGGTGTCGGGGCACGGAAATGGCCGATGCACAGTACCGTGATGGACGCGTGCGGGGCATCTACAGGCTTGTACGGAGGCAGGCATGTGCGATCGGGAAGACCGGAGGCACGGAGCCATAGCGAGCGCGCTTGTGGCAGAGCGATCATCTCCGAAGTGGAGGTAAAGTAGAACTCGCCGACTCGGGATTGCCCTTTGATGCCTAAGGTAATAATGGAAGGCATTGGTCCGACCATGAACCGTATCATAGAGTCTGGAAAGTATGCGACAATGGTTATGCTGGTAGCAAGCTCTTCGCTGTGTTCCGCTTGTTGCGCGAGTCTACGATAGGATGTCGATGCGGAGCTTGAACCTAAAACATATAGACTTCTCGTATTACTTATGAGGTCATCCATTGTCCCGTTTGAAGATATTGATCAAAAGTTGAAGATGTGACAGTTTCCCGTATCAAGGCATCAGAGTCTCTATGTCATGGCTTGAGCAATGCATCTATCAAATCAGGTCCATATCGTTCTACCAAAACCCTTTACTAATGAAGAGAGAAGTCTGTGCTCGGCTATAGCGTAGATTCACTTTAAGCTGAGCAACCAGTTGATGCCCTCAACCATATCATTTACAGCAGTCTCCGAGACCGAGAGTTCCGGGAAAATCCAGAAGGCATGAGGCAACCCAGGATATACATCCACACGCACAGGGACACTGTTATCGGGTTAGAACCAAGGCAAATCGAGTCGCGAAATGCCACCAGCTATAACCCACTTGTACTCTTCCAACTTATCTGCATATGCAAGTCCCTCGTCCCGGAGTGGATCCCGACCACAGATCTGAAGATAGGTAGGAGGCAATTTGCTGAAGTCCTTTTCCAGCAGAGGGGAAACGCTGGCACTAGCTGCATCTGATGGCTTATACCAGTCTAGGAAGAGCTCCATTGAGCGGCGAGAGAGAATCGGAGTAGTAGTATACTCATTCATGCTCTTCAGGCCGAGAACGTGATGGTGAGACTCGCTCGGACACACAACAGGTATTCGCAGGAGCTGGCCCGAGATGGGAATGCCTAGCTTCTGGGCCTTTTGACATAAGACAGCTGCCTATGGAGGGTCAGCCCAACAAAGACACAAATTCGTTCGAGAAGCTCACCAGGTTTGCACCAGCACTCGTACCGCCAACCAAAACTCTGTTTGGGTTGAGGCCCAGCTGGGACACATTGGACAACACCTGTACGTGTTGTCAGTAGATGGATAGGAGGCATAAGCTCCTGGCCACCGATAAAACACTTGCACACGACATACCCATTCTAATGATGCCCAGGAGTCATTCAGAGCAGCTGGAAAGGGATGAGCTGGTGCACTATCAAATGTCAGCCAAGAAGGGGGGTATTGACGGAGCTGAGACACGCTTCTCCTACAGTCGATAATTCACGGCTATCACAGCAAGCCCAGTCCGAACGCAAATAAGCCTGCAGGTCCGATCTTCGCCCTCCAGATCTCCCAACGCCCAGCCACCACCATGATGACTACGGACAATAACTTAGTTATCTGTTCACACCACGCAGACACGCCGCTGAAAGCGTACTATAACAGCACCGGCAGGCTCCTCGACCGTGGCTCAGGTACATATGAACGCAGCCCGATATCTACACCTTCCGCGGCGCTGATGACATGGTTGTCAACGCTGATGCCGCCATCAATCGGCCCAGCTTTAGCCTGGCCATTCATTTTGGCGCGTGTCATCACGAGACGCATGTGCTCAACGGTCCCAAGCAATTCGGGCACAACAGCTTTGTTATGCCTATAGAACTACTACACCATTCAGCAGAGGCGCGTATCTCACAACACGACAGGACATCCTACATCTTCCCATTCTTCGTTTTCCGCCCCGTACTCATCACGACGCGAGAGCCACCGCGAACGTTTGTTGGGGGAGCTTCTACTCATGATGAGGAAAGAAGAGGGGGTTTACTGCAGGTGCGATGAATGGCATAGCATGGCATGGTATGGTGATGGCAGAACAAATTGGACATGGAATGGATCGCTCGTGCGGCTTGCTGTCTTTTAAGGGCCAGCGGATACAGAGCGGTTCCAACATGCTCCAGCCCTTGCCGCTCCCCCGACGGCCTGAGAAGTCCGTGGTTTTTTTTCCAACCCTTGGACGTTGGAATGTTGTGGACGAGTGCTGCCTCGTCGATTGCTTGTGCAGGAGACGCCGAGTTGGGACTTGGCTACCAGCTAGCTAGAGTACTGGTTAGGTCTATCTCGCACTCAGACATGCAGCCAGGGGCTTTCTCGGTGCTTGGTGTCCGGTGTCCCGTCATCCCAGGGCTGGACAGGGCTGGTGGCTTACGTGAATCTGGTGAGGAGAACCATATGGTACGAGTACTGCTCTTCGCATCTTGGCGCCGCTGTTGTCCGAAGTTCGGCGTCCCGGCCTGCGGGCCGATGGTGCCGTGCTCCCTAAGGTACTTCCGTACGTTTTCTGTAAAAGTATACTAGGGCACATAATAACGATTTGTTAAATATTATTAACATTATTGTTATTACATTGAGCATAAATTTGTAGGCCGGTCGCCGAAGGTACCGGTACGGCCCGGTACAAGGCACTCAAAGGTACGACGGTAGGCAAGCACGAGCACCGTGTCGAGGGGCGCCAACGCGGCTGTACCACATAGGAATGCAGAAACATCAAGCAGGTCGCCTGCTGTGCCAGATGTTGCTGCTGCTACATTTTGGGGTCTGCCTATTGTCTTCTTGGATTGTGCCTCCATTAAAGAACGCTCGCAATCGGCCCCAGTCATGTCATCGTCCTCATTGCGAGTCGCCACGGATGTTGCTCGCATCACGCTGATTGGACTCGGCGCGATTGGCATCTCGTTCGCTGCCCTCCACATTCGTTATAGCAACGCTGTCGTCTCTGTGTATGACACGCGACCGGATCTTGAAGCGCATATCAACTCAGTGCTCCCCGGGTACCTCGATTCGGATGACGAAGCCCTAAGCGTCCAACAGCTTCGCGCCTCGGGCCGGCTGCAGATATGCACCTCTCTGGAAGAGGCATGCCATGGAGCAACGATCGTGCAGGAGCAAGGCCCCGAGAATCTGGACTTCAAACGCTCGCTCTGGCCCAAGGTGGAGAAATTGGTCTCGAGCACGACCCACTTGTGGAGCTCGACGTCAGGAATCGCGGCGTCGCTGCAGTGTCGTGATATGCAGGACCAGACTCGACTGCTGGTTGTCCATCCTTTCAATCCACCGCACATCATGCCGCTA
The DNA here is from genome assembly GCA_001599915.1 of Symbiotaphrina buchneri. NCBI lineage: Eukaryota > Fungi > Ascomycota > Symbiotaphrinales > Symbiotaphrinaceae > Symbiotaphrina > Symbiotaphrina buchneri. The sequence goes on along the minus strand of BCIG01000028.1, from coordinate 140,720 downwards.
ATCGAGGTTGTGCCTGCTCCAACGACGAACCCGGCCGAGGTGGACTTCGCCCAGCGGTATTTCGAAGCACTGGGTTCCGGGCATCGGCCCATTGTCCAGCATCGCGAGATTCCTGGATTTGTGGGCAATAGGCTTGCATATGCTCTCTTCCGCGAGGCGTGTTTTTTGGTTGATAGGGACGTGATCAGCGCGCACGATTTAGATCGCCTTGTCGAAGCAAGCATTGGCCCAAGATGGGCGGTGCAAGGTCCTTTCAAATCCTACAATATGGGTGGTGGTGCGGGTGGACTGAAGGCGTTCCTCAAGAACCTGTCGGGCACAATACAGGATGTGTGGGATACAAGTTTCCCACTGAGGTTCGGAGAGACCTCAAGTGACAACAGTCGAGATGAAGGATGGGAAACAAAAATCATTCAGCAAACGGAGGAAGCATATGGGTCTCCCAATCCTGCGCAGTACACGTCTCGGGATGCGGCATTGCGTAAGGTCTTGGACATTCAACGCAATATGTGAAAGCATTTCGAAGCACGATACTGATCGAAAGGGGGAGCATTGTGATTCAATACTCTGCATAGAATAGAGCAACAACATATCTTTGAACCATCTTCTAGCTTTCGGATCACCCCTGCTTCCCAGGCCGAATCTGCTGGCCGGTCTAGTAAATTCCGTTGTAGCGCCAGCAGTGCGCCTAGGCTAGGCTACAATTTATGTGGCATAGTTCTCCACGTGCTGAGCTTCGGACAAAGACAATATAGTTGCAGCTACGTATTGCATCTGAAGGTGAGTGACATCTACAGGGCCGGCCAGAAGAGGCCGCTAGATGCTGCCTCGCTCATGGAAGAGATGTGACCCCAATCCTGCTCATGGCCGCGACTGACTGCGGGGGTATCGGGGTCCGGCCCTGCTCATCGGTCCCTCGATTTGTGGGGCCGATTATGCCGAGATCGAATCTCGGTCTCAATCTTTAGGTTGCCGAGCTGCCCCCAGATGCGCGCCTTGCATGTGAAGAATGTACTAATTTGGCAGCCTTCCTCGCGTTCAAAGCTCTACAGCTTCAAGGATCAGCAATACAGTCGCGTGAGTACATATATATATCCAGTACATGATACATGTACAGGACTTGGTGCATTGCGCCCTGAGAGTCACCATGACAGTAACCAAAGTGGCGCTTGTGACTGCTTCATCCGCAGGCCTTGGGGCTGCCATTGCAAGAGCTCTCATACCAACTATGAGAGTGATGATAAACTTCAATTCTAGCCCGGACAAAGCGAACATGGTATTGAAGGACCTCGAGCGTCTTAGCCTAACCAGCACCACAGAAGATTCCAATCCAAGATTTGCTGCCATCCAAGCAGATGTAAGCACTCGAGAAGGCATCAGCCGCGTAGTGTCAGAGACGGTGTCAAGAATGGGAAGGCTCGACGTCGTGGTCTCTAATACGGGCTGGACACGCGTCACCGACTTCATGGACCTGGAGGAGAACATCTTCGAGGATGACTGGGACCGCTGTTTCAATGTTAATGTGAAGAGCCATCTATATCTTCTTCATGCCTCTCGAACGCATCTCGAAGCAACAAACGGTGCTTTCCTGACTGTCGCAAGTGTTGCTGGCGTCAAGCCAAGTGGCAGTTCTCTAGTATGTTCTCGTTCTATCATTGATCACTTAATCTATTGACATCATAAAGCCATATGCCGTCACGAAAGCGGCGCAAATACACCTGGTAAAAAGCTTGGCGATGGTTGTCAGCCCAAAGATAAGGGTCAACTCTGTCTCTCCAGGAATCTTGATGACGGTTAATAGCCTTTCTTCGAAGTAGCTTTCAAGAAACTTGACTTATTCAAATCTCAGGATTGGGGGCGACAATTCCCACAAGAAAAGCTTGACGCCGCGAAGGAGAAGACGCTTTTAAAGCGCTTCGCCACTATAGAAGTCAGTCTAACTATATCTAAGTTTTCTCACCAAGATGTGCAAGAACTCTACTAACAAATAGTGTAGGATGTAGCAGAACAAGTGAAATGCTTAGTATCGAATTCTTCTATAACAGGAGTTAATATAGTTATTGATTCTGGTTTTATTATTTAATACAATTTGCTGACAGGGGCTTCAGCTGATAGAGAGCACTAGAGTTTTTGTCTGCTGCTCAGTGTTATGGTCTGCAATAACGATAACCCGGATCATGACCGTTGAGGGTCCAGGGGTCATGGTCCATGAAGGGGTTGGGGGTTGTGGATTAGGGTGAATCAGGGGCTGTCCCGGTGATCCAGGATGAATCGCCATGATCCACCGTGATCCACGGTAGACAGAAGGGGATTTCGCCCACGGAAATTTGAGCAGTCAACTCTCTAAGCTCTAGATACCGCCCACGGGGTTTTGAGAGGCATCGGTATCCATCGCAAGATCGGCCTAGATCTCACCATTATATAGGAGGTCTCTCGATCGGATTGAAATTCAAATCGTATGTCTCACGGCATTCCTAAGCCCATATCTCGCTGTGACCTTGGGATGGTCATTCTCATCGTTCTTCTACACCGTGAATCAGTCAAGACACCGAGTGACCGTTAGCTGGGTGGTCCTACAAGAACAGCGGGAAGTGGTGAGGTTGGCAGAGCTAGAGGCAGTGAACACGAAATTGAACCTGAGTCACTTGCTCTGAACCCTTTTCTGCGTATCAACTTGTGTGCGCTCCCTTCCCGACCCTCGCGCACTAGGCGCTGAGACTTGGTACTCTTCTGATTCAGCCAATCCAGGATTGTGCCCGCAAGGGACGTCGTCTGTATGAGCAAATGTACCTATCCTTGGTGAGCTTTGTATCACAACCTGGGAGCAAGACTCACATGTTTGATATGGCTAGATGTTCATGGGTCTGACGATTGATATAACAATAGAAGTCGTTAAGACAAGTAGACCCAGAAGATGGAGCCCGCGCAACGTCATGAGGCCATTTCTCGCATCTTTCTGTCGACATGCATCATCGCTTGCCCATCAAAGGTTGAAGGATTTTAAGACTACGTGATTCGGGCTGGTCGTCATTCTACAACCTATTCCAAGGTACCCGGTGCCGTGACTTTTCAAGTATATTCGCCAACGGTTGACCGCCTGTGCAATTTTATATCGCGCCGCTGAACAGCCAAAACATCGGCCCTGGTTCTCCGGGTCCAGGTTCGTGATCACGCGCGCTCCGGCGCTCAATCGGGCGGCAAGGACGGGACGGCCTGCATGATGGAGTCAGAAAGTAACCTGGGCCGCAACGGGCTGACGAGCTCAACCTCAGGTAAGGCGCTGATGCGCTGGCAAAATAGCTCTCTTGCCCGAGGGTCATCTGCTCACCTCTTCCCTGACCAGCCGCGCCGCCAGCTCAGCAACAACACCAACAGGAGATAACACACTCGCAACAGCCGAAAAGAAGGCAACGTTGCCGGTTTTTCGGAACCAAGAATGGTAATTCACCTGAGCTTACCTTGCGTACCCCGATTCCTTCCACCCCCTGCCATCAGCGTACATTACAAGCTGCAGGTCTGCAGTGGACACGCATGATCATGTGATACTCGACTTGAGACTGACTTGGTAACCTTGGATGAACAGGTTGTAGGGCTGGGGATGCATGTCCCTTTGTCCATGATCCTGCTGCATTTACAGAAAATAAAGTTGTGCCGACGACAAATCATGGTCAGGGCCAGAGAAAGGATCGTGCAAGATCAACCAATCAACGCACAGAGCGCTCAGATCCAGCATCTGTTCCTCCATCCACGCCGAGTAATGGCGTTGCTGATGGGAGACCGGCCGAGGCAGCGCCGAACCGCCAGTATCAGGCTGCGGCTGTGGATAGCTCCCGGATTGTGCAAAGGCCTGTCCCGACGGCACAGAAGCAAGATCCAAGGGAGTTCCAGCTGCAGCAATTACGGCGCAGATATTCACCCCAAGAGCGGGTGATAAATGGCGCCAATGTCTTGACCTTCAAATTGACCCCTTCGGATCCTGACTTTCCTTTTGAGATTGATGCAATAGACTGCGAATTGCATGTTTCGGCAGACTATCCGGCCGGGGTGGATGCCCGGGCAAAACCAACTCTGAGGGTCAATAACAAGGAGATGGGCAGAGGCTATCAGATTAACGTTGAGAAAGGCTTCGATGCTATTGTGGCTAAATCTCCTCACATGACCTTGCTAAGGTTCATGAACGCTCTAGACAACAGTTTGGAGGCTTTGCTATCCCAGCAGAAGGCTGAAACAATCAAACTAATCTCCAATTCAGGGGGGAAGACCCCAACGGCGAGAGATACTGCGACTGTGGTTCCTAGCCCTGTCAAGCCTGCAGAAGTATCCCAACGCGCTGTACCGTCAATTACCCCAGAAGTGCAGTATACTGCGGAGCAGAAGGCAGAAGCGCAGTCGAGACGAGAAAATGAGACCCGCCAGCTGGAAGCACGATTGGCAAGGGCCCCTCTCTTCTCGAGATCTTCCGATGGCATCACATACACAGTACCAATCGAACCAAGGCGTCGCGCTGACCTGCCAGTGCCACTGCTTCGGGTCAAAACAGCGCGGTTGTTTGTTCCTGCATTATACAACTTGCAACCATGCCGGGTGGAGTTTCCAGGTATTGACCCAGCTGCGACACGATTACTGGAGAAAGCATTCGAAAGGAGGGTCAGAGACCATCCCGAATTGACTCTAATGGCGCATATAAACTATCTTTCGCAGAATATGCACAGTATGGCAACTGCACCCCTACCAAAGGAAGAAGCCGAAAGCATGCCCAAGCTTGAGACGTTGAAGATTAACCAACACCCAGAGGCGCGCACTAAAGCAGCTCCAGAGCCTCCAACAAGTGTGACACGTGGAGTCCCACGAGATGGAACCCAGTCGCGTGATCAAGCAGACAAGAGCCATATCAAAGTGATCCCGAGGCCACCGGAATGGACAATGGAGGGCGAAAGTGGAGAGGAGGAGGAAAGCAGCGACGAGTACACGTACGACTCGGGAGACGAGACTACGGATGAGGAATTGCCCGCCATAGAGGCTCAGTCAACAAACTCTAGAAGTGAGGCAGGACCGGATAGGGGCATTCTGATGTCCTTTCCTTTCATCGAACTCTACGGAATCGAGCTGCTCGAACTACTTAATCTCAATATCACTGTCAAATGTGACAGATGCAAAGAGACAATGGACATTAACAATATCCGCAGCAGCTCTAACACTGGGACTTCAGGGGCACGCTCAGAATCGTGCCGCAAATGCGCCAACAACTTCAGCATAGGTACGAAGTACTTTCCATTATTCATGGCTCTCAAGTCACTCCAAGTACTCATGTACTGTAGCGTATCGCGGTCAGCTAATCCACGCCAATTCCGTCCGGGCTGGTTATCTGGATCTGGACGGTTGTACTATCGTCGATCTGCTGCCCAGGTATGTGTGGCCGTTGCCAGACAGACGTTGACCCAGTGACCAAGAAATGACGTTGTACAAGCAACTTTATACCGACGTGCAGTGAATGCTCCACCCCCTATCCGGCGCCAGGGGTGGTGTCTGTTCGCGGGGAGTCGACAATGGCATTTTGCCGCGAATGCCATCGAAAGATGAGTGCGTATTTCCGAGATCTCCGTTCCACCCTGTGATCAGTTGTCACTGCTGGCGATGATATCAGATTTGTCTCTTGTTTTGGGGTTTCCAGAAACGTCGGCTGAGGGGTGACAAGCTTTCAAAATCCCTGACGTCAAATTCTTGATCGTCAGCACCGCAGCGGGTAAGGCTCTCATTCCGATTGGGGAGCGATCTGAGGCTTGGCGCATTGCCGGATCCCCGCAGCTGGTACCTTACCTAAGGGATCCGGGGTATTTCCTCGACATTCAGGCAGAATTGTCTCAATGCGGGATGGATTATCACCCAACGCGCTTGTTTTGGCAGGTTCTGTCCTGCAAAACACGGATATTTGCTAACCTGCTCTTGTGGGTTTTACAGTGCGAGCTGATCGAGCGCCGCCACGAAAGAAGGTAAGACGGATCACCGTTGCCCTGTCAAAGAGCAGCCGCGTGTCCTCTTGCGCGGGTCCCAGTGACGAACCCTTCCCCACTTCACTCTTGCCGTGTCCGATCACCTGCTGATCCTACCTGGGGCGTCAGGTGAAAGAGAATCTTGGTATCGTCGCCGGACAGGAGTTGCCTCGGCGCGGCCGTTGCGCTCATTATGCCAAGAGTTATCGCTGGTTCAGGTAAGTTTACCTACTCATACAGCTGCTTCAGAGTTCAGCGGGAATCGATGCATGTGACTGACAACAAGCTTTCTAGGTTCAGCTGCTGTTCGAAGGTGTTTCCATGCGACCGGTAAGTTAAAGCCCACTAAACCGCGCCGTCTGCCTTTACGGTCGGGTGGTGGACTACCTTAGACATTCCTCCCCACGAAACTAGCTTAACACAGGTGTCTTATACGATTACACTGTCAGGTGCCATGACGCCGCAAGCGACCATCCCAACGAGCATGCAAACAGAATGATCTGGTATGTTCAAAGTTCAGCTTGGACCCTGAAAAGTCACTCGTTCTTTAGTTGAGGTACTGATTTTTGTCCTTTTGGGTACACAGTGGATACTGTAAGCTCATCTCCACATCTCGCTTTCCCCGCCTTTCTGCGCCTGGACCACGGAGACAACCGGAGAGGGGAAGGGCGCAGAATGTGGAAGCAATCGGGATATGGAAGCCGACTAGCCGGTGCTCACTCCGATGCAGGTTCACGCGAGCAAAACTACCGGCCGGAGAATTGTGGCATCTGCCACTCGACGTTGGTGGGGAACCGTGGGACTGGGTTTTGGGAGGGTGGGAAAGGTACGAATACGAGTACCCTTTACCTTTCATTTGTCCTCTTTCTCGCAATCCCCACATGTACCCATAACCCCTCAGGCGTTCTGGCCTGGTCCGCGCGGCTACGTGGGGCTGGCGGGGAACGAAGGCACACGCCTGAGGCCTCGATTGAGTCGATTCAGGGTCCAACAGCCTCGCGTCCGCCTCGCCCGACTTCACCCGAATGGGACGCCTGGGGGGAACGGGGTACTTGGGGATGTACTGAACTCTATTGCTCCAATATTTCCCCCTTCCGGAAAATGATGTGAAGAGGATTGAAAGGCTGACCTTGCGTTCGTTTCATCTCCACTTGCACAGGCACTAGAGATAAGACTCGGATGTCTCGAAAAGGTTCGTCTTGCTCGTTCTCGTTCTTATTCCCGGCCTCGTCGCCGACTACCCCTACCCGCATGGCGGACACATCTCCACTACACCCTGGAATTCCAACCCCACCTTGCGCCTCGCCCGGAAATCTTTCCGCTCGGCTCTCCTCCGGGTCGCACCACTAACCTCCGCATTCTGCAGACCCGAGAAAATACAAGCGACGACCCGGCACAAAGCCGAAGGCTTAAACGTCTTCGAGGATCAAATGACTCAGAGGTTGTTGGAACTTGGCGGTATTGTCTCGGGTCTAGAAACTGTCGAGCTCGTCCGCCCCAGCATCCTGCGGATCGGCAAAGAACCCCGCAGCTCGATCACCGCATCACATGAGGAGACCATGCTTTGCTGAAGGTGGTCTTGCCAACGCAATGTATAATTGTAGACCGCTACCCCAAGCTAGAAAGCGAATCGCTTTGCGATACGAGGAAATAAAAAGCTTTCTATCGACAGGTGATCATCGCAGGAATTTGATACATTCAGGTTCATGTAGAACCGAGTGGGCTTCTAGATCTCTGTAGATACGTCCCCTTGCAAGATTGACAACATGCAACGAAAGTGTCGGTATGTGCCTAGGCGAACAGTCCTCGTTGAGCAAGTACTTTATGTTCATCCGTGGCAAGGACCGGATCAGCATGGACGTTGCTTCTGCAGGAAACGCAGCGCCGTATCCGATGCTAATTGGCGTTCTCGCACTGTTCTATTACAACAGACAAAAAGGTCCGCTTCTCATGCAGCCATTGCTCTGCTTGTGTAGGGTTGAGTCTCTATCTATGAAGCGTCGCCATGAACATGGAGTAACATCTAGCATTTCAGCATAGCGAGATTGAGAAAATCCCACCATCTTATCGTCAAATCATAGAAAGACCCAGCAGCAGCATATTCAAGTAGATTGCGGAGCAAATGGTTAGCAGCTTACTGGCACAAGCGTTCGCTCAGGCAGTAGTATTAGCTGCCACTCGAACCACCCGCATCCCGTGGAGACGAGGCACGCTCGTCACAGACGAAGTTCATTTCCCACTGGACGTCTTCGAAGTCCGCCTGCCATATGTCCTTGATAGCCATCTCCCAGTTGCCGTCGACTTTTCGTATAGTGCCCACGCACCGGCATATTCTGCCCTTCCCCTCTTCTCCCAGAAAAGCCGCACTGTCACTGTTCCACAGCTTGGACTTGCTCCACTGGTCATAGACACCCTTCAAGAAGGGCGGACGATCGTGAAACAAATCTGCAAATTCGAATCGTTGCCTTGATGGCGGAGATGCTTCCCGATGTGAGCTCCGGTTACGAGCAAAGAGCTCTATGATAACACCCTCTCCCTTTTGGACGGCCATGCAGCCTACCTTGATTGCCTCTCCTATTCGAAAGCAGGTGCGCAGGACCCTGCCGGGGCTCAGCCCTGGTATGCTTGATCGCTCCTTTACCGGAGCGGGGAAGGGCCTTCGAGCAAATGGTTTCGGTCTACCTGATTCATCCAATCCGAGCAGCGGTCGTGGATACTGCTCTACCGCCGGAGCAAGGCGTATGACAGGTTTGGCCCTAATATGGATCGGCCGTAACCGCTCTGAAGGACTTATTTCCTCGTTGGTCTTCTCACTTGTGCCTTGACTAGATTCTGCGATCGCAGCACCGCCGGTGTCCACTGTATCACCTTCCGTTGGATCCTCACATTTCCTGGTTCGAGGATCGTCAGACAACAACCCGGATGATATTTGGTATGTGAGGGTGATATCACGAAGCGATGGTGCAAAGACTGATATCCGGAAACTGACCTTTTCTTGGACCTCACCGCAGACTCATCCCACCCTTTATACGTGCGGGCAGGTGACGTGCTTCCAGTGCTAAGATACTTCAATGACGGGTCTGCCGTGGCGCTCGATGCAATGCTCGGGTGGGCAGGTGATGTATGAGCGTCCGAAACCTGGAGACCCATTGAAAAAGAGGACATTCAAAGAGATTGCGAAAGATATCAAGGTATTGGAAATAGAACCGAAGCATATAGGAGACGAATGGGAGATGTAAGGATGTGACTGTTCCTCATAAATGGAGAGGAACCATTTTGCTGAGAAAGCAAGGGAAATGTGAATGATAGGTTGAAGATCTGCTCATCCAGTGAATAGAGCTCTGACCAGATATGATTTGTTTGGAGTAGGGGTACACAGTAGTCACCCTGACGACCTCGACGGTTCTAACAGGACAAGAGAAAAAAGTGATGGCTTGCTACTGATATTCCTTGAAGGTCAACATAGACTGGATTGTAGGATGGTTGTTGAGCTGTATGTAAGGTGCACAGGGCGAGATTGGATGCGATGACGGAATTGAAATCCGGCCGGTACTCGTGTCCGAATTGGGATCACAGACGAGTGCAGAGGGTACTGTACCTTACGAGTGCTTGTATACAAGGTTGGAGCTAAGCTTTAGCGGCCGAGGGAAGCTGGCGCGCATGTGCTAACCACCTTACCTTACGCTTTCCCCTCCAGCCTTGGTTTGCAAAGACATCATTCTTATTCGCATCGCGACATCGTCATCATCTTGACGGGAGCGGAGCTGTGGCATTATCGCCGCCAATACAGTGATCCACCTCGTCCCGTTGTCTGCCGTCACCCTTGATTCGGCCGCGTCAAGGTGTGCACAAGCAATCGGATAGGTTCCGTCGATACCCTTATCTCGTACCCCACCTCGTTTGAGCTCTCCTGGGAGCCCTGGCCGGAGAATGTTCGGCGGACAGGTAGAAGCCATTAGAGACCTGCAACAGCACCTTCGGAGACTGACCCAATCATAGAAAAAGCCTTATACCGCAGTGACTGTTCAGATCGAGCGGCTGACAAGCGAACAGTATGAGGAGAATGATCTGGGTGGGATCGTTGACCTGGTCGAGGTGATAAGGTTGCAAGACAGCGGCCCCGCGGAAGCTGCAAGAGCTCTGCGCAAGAAGCTGTAAGACATACTAGGACCGCTGACTGTAACCATTCACGCTCACAAGATACTAGGAAATATGGTAGCGTCCATCGCCAGTTACGAGCGCTCACCATTCTAGATGGGCTCATGCAGAACGCTGGCCCTCGCTTTCAAAGGTCATTCTTAGACGAGCCTCTTCTAGAGCGCCTAAGAATCGCAGCTACGGATCCAGTCTCCGACCCAGATGTCAAAGCAAAATGTAAGGTGCTATTCGGACAGTGGGCTGTGGCCTACAAAGGCACACCTGCGATGGAGCGAATAGCGACACTTTATAAGCAACTGCCGCAGAGAAAGAAGCCGCAGGCCCAACAGCAGTCAAAAGTGCTACAGGAGACAGAGAGAGACGCTGAAGCTGAGGATGAGCAACATGGCCCCCCAACATCGACGCCTGAAGTCGGTGGTCGCAGATCTTCAATAAGCGCGACTGCAACAGGCTCAACCTCTGCATCGTCGGCAAGGCCAATCTCTCTTGGTGCAAGCCCGCAACTCGCAGCTACGTCCAAGTCTAAGTCGAAGTCGAAGAACAAGCCTAAACCTTTCAACCTTGAGAAGGAGAAACCTCAGCTTCTACAGGCCATAGCCTCATCGTCGGTCGCGAGTACAAATTTTCTCAACGGTCTGCGGTTCATTAACCGTGAGAACAAGCGTGTGAGCGAGGATCCCGAATTGGTGAAACGGTTCGAGACTTGCAAACTTCTGCGAAGGCAAATCTTGAGATACATTCAGCATGTCGAGTCAGAACAATGGCTCGGAAGCTTGATCCATGCGAACGACGAACTGGTCACTGCATTGACATCATACGAGACTCTTGACAAAAGCGTCGATGATGACAGCGACAGTGAGGGAGAATGGGAGCAGCCACCTTCCCTGGCTTCCGGCCATTCCAGAAACGCTTCAGGAGGTGGTGCGGCTGCGGCGTTGGCTGGTCTGAATTTAGCAGACGATGCCCCTCCAGCGAAGCCACCCAGGCCTGGAATGCATATTGCAATGCCGTCCCGTGAAGCAGCTGGGAAGGCCAGGCTAGAGGAGCCTGAAAGCGCGAGCGAGCCAGAGGAGGAAGACGAGGATGAAGATGATCCGTTCGCAGACCGAAATGCGGTCAAAACGCCGCACATCGAACGGTCTGGGATGACATGGTACGTTTAGATGCTTCCCCTATGAAATTTATGGGACTGACAGGGGAACAGGAGGGAAGTATAGTGAGATATATTTGGGTGGTCCACCGTTGCCTTTCTGCGTCCCTACGTTACGTGAAAGTTACTATTATATTTATCAGTCACAGCGCAGCGTCCCTTTTTTTCCCGCCTACGCTGCATATTGTTCTTCTCAAGGACATGCTCGCTTCAGCCCTTGTCGACGTTGACAGTGATATCTTTACGGATAGCATGCTTGTTGCCATCTCTTTCCCCGATAGTGGCTACTCCTAGAAATTTAACTGTCTTACAGCGTACCTGGTATTCTCTGATTGGTTGTATTATCTGTGCGTCATCGCAAGTGCTGTTGAGGCGGATCGCCAGCCGCAACCTTGCTTCTTGAAATGGCCCAAAGTGGAGTAGCAGTAATAATAATTAAAACGTACAAGTGACAAGGCTGGCGAATTCGGTCAAGGTCGAGAAAGTGCCAGCAAAAGGTGAGGAAAGGCCAGTTAAGCTTGAACAAAGCGGAGCGTCTGATTGGTCGGTAAGCGTAGCTAGCGCCGGTACCGCAAGAGGACACGCTGGTCGATGAGGTCGTTCGGCGCATCCTTAAAAGAGCCCCAGCTCCTGGAAGTCGACCGAATATTTCTCCCCTTACGCGCCACGACAAACAACCATTGCCCCTTCTCCCTTTCGTTGTTTTCTGACTTCCATACTCCTCCGTGAGGCTGCTTTTCCGGAGCTCTTCTCTCTCGTTCACTTACCGTCCTAATCACTGAAGGGAGTTCCTTACCTTCACTCCTCCACCCATAACAGCATCTTCAAGATGGCTGGTCGATCAAGAACGGGCGCTTCGCCCGTGGCCTGGTCGGCGATCTTCTACCTCCTCCTGGTTTTCATCGCCCCTTTGGCTTTCATGAAGACTGCCAGGGCAGATGACCTACAAGAGAATTACGGCACTGGTTCGTCTCAGATCGTGCTTCCTGCTACCTTCTCCAACAGTGGCTAACTGGCGCAGTGATTGGTATCGATCTTGGCACTACATACTCGTATGGCCCCAGCTGGGTTTTGTTATGGCAGATGAACCGTACTAACGAGCTGTAGATGTGTTGGCGTTATGCAAAAGGGGAAAGTCGAAATCTTGGTGAACGACCAGGGAAACCGAATAACGCCATCTTACGTCGCTTTCACAGATGAGGAGCGTCTAGTGGGAGATGCGGCCAAGAACCAAGCTGCCGCGAATCCTAAGCGGACCATCTTCGACGTCAAGTAGGTTTCAAGTAGTCGAACTGTGGCCCAGTGGACATCTGCTAACAACCCGGAACTTAGGCGTTTGATTGGCCGGAAATTCAACGACCCGGACGTACAGAGAGACATCAAGCATTTCCCGTTTGATGTCGTGCAGAAAGATGGGAAGCCCAATATCAGGGTCGAGGTTGCTGGAAGTGAACGGACCTTCACCCCGGAAGAGATCTCCGCCATGGTTCTTGGTAAAATGAAGGAGATCGCGGAGAGCTATCTTGGCAAGAAGGTCACCCACGCCGTTGTCACTGTTCCGGCCTATTTCAACGACGCTCAAAGGCAAGCAACTAAGGACGCTGGTACCATTTCTGGCCTGAACGTTCTCCGTATCGTCAACGAGCCAACGGCCGCCGCCATTGCGTATGGTCTGGACAAGACCGGTGAAGAGGAGAAACAAGTCTTGGTGTACGATCTTGGTGGTGGTACTTTCGATGTCTCGCTCCTGTCCATCGACAAGGGTGCTTTCGAAGTTCTAGCAACAGCAGGTGACACTCACTTGGGAGGTGAAGATTTCGACCAACGGGTGATCAACCACTTTGCCAAGCAATACAACAAGAAGCACAACGTGGATGTTACCAAGGACCTCAAAGCCATGGGAAAGCTAAAGCGGGAAGTAGAGAAGGCGAAGCGTACCCTCTCCTCGCAGATGTCTACTCGTATTGAAATCGAGGCATTCTACAACGGCGACGACTTCTCTGAGACTCTCACAAGGGCAAAGTTCGAAGAACTCAACATGGATCTTTTCAAGAAGACCTTGAAGCCAGTGGAGCAGGTGATCAAGGATGCTAAGGTCTCGAAGAACGACATTGACGCCATCGTTCTGGTCGGAGGTTCAACCCGTATCCCGAAGGTCCAGGCTCTCTTGGAAGATTACTTCAACGGCAAAAAGGCCAGCAAGGGTATCAACCCCGACGAAGCTGTTGCCTTTGGCGCCGCTGTCCAGGGTGGTGTCTTGTCCGGCGAAGAGGGTACGGAAGATGTCGTGCTTATGGATGTGAACCCATTGACTCTCGGTATCGAGACTACTGGTGGTGTCATGACCAAGTTGATCCCAAGAAATACCGTCATCCCTACCCGGAAAAGCCAAATCTTCTCGACCGCCGCCGATAACCAGCCCGTGGTCCTGATTCAAGTTTGTAAGTAGTTTGCGTGCTGTACACGCGAAGTTTGAGCTAATTCTTCGTCACAGATGAGGGTGAACGTTCTTTGACCAAGGATAACAACCTTCTCGGCAAGTTCGAGCTCACCGGAATCCCCCCGGCGCCTCGTGGAGTGCCGCAGATTGAGGTCTCCTTCGAGCTGGATGCCAACGGTATCCTTAAAGTGACGGCAGGTGACAAGGGAACCGGCAAATCGGAATCGATTACCATCACCAACGACAAAGGCCGCCTTACACAGGAGGAAATCGACCGCATGGTGGCCGAAGCGGAGAAATTCGCCGAGGAAGACAAGGCTACTCGCGAGAAGATTGAGGCTAGGAACAGCCTTGAGAACTACGCCTTCAGTCTAAAGAACCAGGTCAATGATGAGGATGGTCTGGGTGGCAAGATCGACGAGGATGACAAGGAGACGGTAAGCGCTTCCTGACGTCTGGCCGGCAATAACATATGTGCTAACATTTGGCAGATCTTGGAAGCAGTCAAGGAGGCGACCGACTGGCTCGAGGAGAATGCCGCCACTGCGGCGACGGAGGACTTTGAGGAGCAAAAGGAGAAGCTCAGCAACGTCGCATATCCGATAACCAGCAAACTGTACAGCGGAGCTGGCGGGCCGGCTTACGAGGAGGATGAGCCCAATTCGCACGACGAGTTGTAAGATTAGATGTTTTGAATCTTTTTAGCCTTTCTAACGGTAGATAAAAATGCATGACATCATATCGGTCTTAAACATGTGTCCCCGCTGTGTGTATCCGTTCATTGCTGCATGGTAACTGAAGAGTCCACCCATTTTCGCCTTATCGAAGTGATCCAGATATCCATCATTCAAGATCGCCCTTCGGAAACATCGACGCCATTACCGCTATCACCTGAGGCGCCGGCCTCATTCCCACACTGAGACTTATAGCTCATCTACTGGCGGCTGGACCACGTTCCCCGAATCAATACCCCTGGGCGTCGTCCACTGCGAATACCCGTCCTTGTTGGTCCTGGTCGTCAAACTTGGCTTCTCCGGTGTCGCGGGCTGTTGCTTGACCTCGCCATTGTCATCCATCCCTGTACGCGCCGATTCCGCGCTCACTTCTGGTTCGGCAGCATTCGGTCGAGACGCCTTCTCTTCTACTTCAGCTCCAGAAGTAGGCGCAGACGATGCATCTGTGGTAGATCCTATGGGCTTTTCGGAGGTGGAGGTAGTGGTAGCGGTAGGCGCCGAAGAGGCGGCGGCGGATGACGAGGAGATGGAGGGAGTGGCCTCGTCGTCGGCGCCAGAGGAAGCATAGGAGGAGTCGTGATCGGGGTCGTGGTCGCGGTCGTGCTTGTCACCCTTGTCGCGATGCTTCAGCTTGTGCAGCAGGCGCTTGATGGGCTTGGCGGGGGAGTGCTCATGGATCGACGACGTCATTGGAGATGGCATGGCACTTGCAGGAGCTAGCGCCGGCTGGGGCGATGGGTATCTGCAAGAACCACCACTTGAGTGGAGAGGAGGAGAATGTCCGCAATGATGATAATAGGGAAGTGTCTGGGGTGGGTTAGGAAGTGCTTCAGGTCGGGTTTGAAAAGAAGGGAAGTAAGTGAGGCGGATGGAGTGAATGTAGCTGGACAGGGCCAACAAAACCCTGGAAAGTGCTGGCTACCTTACCTGATACCTGAGGTATGAAGTAAAGTTAAGACACTTTGAGGCCGCGGCTTGGCGGTGAATTTCCATTCCCTGCGTACCATACAATACAATAATACCCGTACGCTCTCGTACGTTCGTACTGTTTCATCTTGCTTTTCCACACGCTTGTGGCACGGCGTCGCGCTAATGCACGCTCCCGCCTCGCCGTCATCGTGCTTGACCCGCGACTTATCGAGATCCTTATCAAAGGCGGTGGAACATGGCAGTTCTTACTCTTGGTGCTCCAGAGTTGCAGTCCACTCTTTATTCGTCGCCCTCAATTGTCTTCCTTCAATTGTTTCAAGCAAAGCCTTGTCCAGGTTCCGTAACTTTCGTTTAGCTCCTACAATTAGCCTGTACCCTGTGAATCTTGGGCTCAGCTTATGCATTTTCCACAAGCTTACTGTCCAAAAGGCATAAGTTATTGCTGAATTTGAAGCCATATTGTGGTGCGAAGTACAAGGCGATGACCAGAGGCTACCAAGAACCTTCTACCGAAGTACATATGTGCGGTAGTTGAACGTTACTTCTCTGCAGCTCCACGGGTTCTATTCTATTCACTTGTGTTACTGTGGCTTCACATAGTAACATTGGGTATCCATCATTCTAACAAACCAGCCGCCACCGTTTCCCCATTAGCTCGCAAGATGACCCTTGAAGGCGCCTCGAGAGGGACGGCATTGTCCATCTCCACCTTGACCCTTGCTACCTGGCCAGCCTGTACAACTCTCGGCTTCTTCTTGATCACCTCTCCCGTCACCTTGTCTAAGGAAGCTATCAATTGCGATATCCGACCAGAGCTGTGCAGACGCCCGCGGTGGACGTCGACGAGCATCGGCGTTACAATGTCGAAGGCCAAAATCTTAGTGGTGAATGAAGTGATTGGCTTGATAGGAGAGGAAGGCGGGCATAGGACATCGCCAGTCCTGCAGCGATCAGTTTCTGCCATCTCTCTCAGATTTCTCTCAAGTTTCTACTTACCGTAGATGAATGGGGTCAATATCCGCCAAATGTAGGACCACATTTTGTCCAGCTACCGCCCAATCTCTAGGCTCTCCATCCACCTCGATTCCCTTGATGGAGGCCTTTTCTCCGCTGGGAGCAATGAGTATCTCGTCCCCGACTTGCAGATTGCCAGTTTCAATCCGGCCAGAGACTGATAGTGGATTTTGGACCCCTCCTCGGAAGACGTCTGCTATAGTCATGCGCAAAGGCTTTTCTATGTCTCTTGATCCGGTCTCCGACTGGTCCAGCTCTTCAACGAGGGTTGGACCGTCATACCAAGGGAGCGTTTCTTTTGCAGCCCTGCGCAGGATATTCTCTCCTGTCAGGCCTGAACAGGGGATGAAGCGGACGTTCTTTGAATGGAAACCGGCAGTACTGAGGAACGCCGAGACCTGCTGTTCAATTTCTGTGAAGCGAGCTTGTGACCATGCCACAGTATCCAGCTTATTGACGGCCACGATGATTTTCTGAACACCCATGCTTCGTACCAGCAAAGCATGCTCTTTCGTCTGGCCTTTCAAGCCACTTTCAAAACTCCCAGTGCTGGCATCAATGACAAGCACAGCAAAATCTGCTTGACTTGCACCGGCAATCATATTTGGGATGAAGTCGCGATGGCCCGGAGCATCCAAGATTGTGAAGCTCGTCTTCTCCGTCTCGAAGTGGTTAGTCGCGATGTCAATAGTCACTCCTCTGCTCCTTTCCTCAGAACCTTGATCAAGAACCCATGCCAATGCGAAAGAGGATTTCCCGATCTTCTCGGCTTCCTTTCTATATTTCTCGACGGTTCGGGGATCGACGACATTAAGATCGAGCAGCAAACGGCCCATCAACGTGCTCTTGCCTGCATCCACATGGCCTTTGGATACGTCAGCAACTCTTAGTCAAAACCAGCACGGATAACGAACCGATCACGACAAAATTGGCAGCATTCTTGCTCTTGGTCTTCTTGTATTCCTCAATAACGTCCAATTGCTTGCTTTTGACTTTCGGAGGTTCATCCATAGTAAGATTACCGACTCCGTTGGTAACTTGGCCGGCCGTCTTGTCAGCAGTGGTATTTTTGCTCGGTTTCGAATCTTTGGCTCCTGCGTAAGTTCAGCATGGAAACATATTGAGGGTGAAAGTGATATGCACATACCTTTGCCTGCTTGAGCAGTGGCGATAACATCATCTGGGCTCGGCCCTAGGAAAGCACTGGCTTCAGTAAGGTCCATAACGGTCATTAGCGGCGGCGTGAACAACTTGTCTCGAAGCCCGGTCCCGGTTTCCGTTCCGATGGGTGTTTTCGATGAGCCGCCGAGCATCGCTTTCGCAAAATTTGATGGCTTCGCCAGGAGGTCTCGACTCAGTGGAGGTTGCGAGTCTATTGGACTAGGTAGTGCTCTTGGTGATTGCTCTACTGGCTTTGATGAACTTTCGCTTGTGCCCTCGCGTTTCCGGACCGGATATTTTCTTCCAGCAGACATATCATCAGCTACTTCTGAGCCCGAAGCAGTATGATTTTTCGATCTGCCGTCTGCGGCATCACTCCGATCATTTGGATCCTTGCTTAGCTGATTCAACAGTGCTAAGGAAGCGTTTCTTGGTCCAGGGGTCTTGCTGGCAGTGGAATCTTGATCACCTGAGCTGGATGTGTTTACTTCTCTCTTCTTTCTTGCAGCTGCCAGGGCGGCAAGCTTCGAAACTTTGCCTCCTGATGTGCTCGAGCTGCCACCCAATAGACCCCCTTGAGGATACATAGGTTCAACCAGAATGTCACTGCGACGATGTGCTGGAATCTGGAGCCATGGGCAATCCTTGAAGAACTCTGCTGCCGAAAAGGGAACAGTACAAGGCGGTTCATGCCAAATTATGGGGTAATTTGCCGAAAGACCTTCAGTGTCAAGTCAGATCAAAGCGAATTGCGTACAATAAAGATCCGCAATGGGAAGGAGTACAGAGACGCACCCTTAAAGCTACCGTACTCCATCTAGAACCGGGGTCGAGACAAGTGCCATGTAGAAAGGATGAAGCGAGAAACAGGGCAGGGACCCACCTGTTCGTTTGTCACTTTTACCACCTGCAGGTTTGGTGTTTGTAGAAGTCTTCTTTTCGTGCTTCGGTTGAATCTTTTGATCTGCGGCGGCTTAATATTCGTTCGAGCAGCCCTCCTCTAGAATTATACACACTTTTCAGCCACACTACCGTTTTGCCAACGTCATAGTAGTAATGCCACAATGAATCTTGGATCTCTTTATCTGTAACTGGAAATGAGGGGCCTATAGCCTCTCGAACTTCGACTGTTCCCAATCGCAATTTTTCTGCTCGGCCACGAATTTGCTTAGCCAACCGAGGCAACATTCGAAAAACATCATTTGCAAATTACCTTGGTCTTCCGAGCTAAGCGTTCCTGGAAATATGATGAGCAAAAGACGACTGTCGAAGGACTCTGGGGAGCTCACCGTCCCCAGCCTCGTCCCCCTCGCCGTAACCGTAGTCGTCCTCATCGAAGTCGTCGAAGTCGTCGAAATCGTCTTTATCCACGTCCACATTCTTGACCCGCCGGGTAGACATACTGATGGTGCACCAGAAGGGATATGGTGGTTGCCTGCGGCAGGAAAAGATAGGAACAGCAGACAAGCCCGGAGATTGCTTTGGCCTGCTTATAGAGCTGTCCGGGGCGTCCCTCAATAAGGAGCACGTGCAGTGACAATTATTCGGTGAAGCTCTACACCGTATGCATTATCGCGTTCCCTCATACAAAGTACTTTTGTGAACGTGGGTGAGGTCATGTGTACGGCAGCTCACAGAATCCACAAGCGCAGTTTAACTGCCGTACTCCTAGCGGTTGTGGTCGGAGAAGGATCCAGTGAGAATGCTGGAGGTAAAATATAGGGATACAGAATAGGTGCTTAGCAAAACAAATCTCCTGAATTTACAACAACGTGAGATCATATCATTCATCTGGCAACTATCCTTGAGAGCTCGGACTATGTCAGGGAAGTCCTACTGTTGGAGCTGTGTCTTCGGGTCGCTAGAACGCAGTGAAGAGATGAATGCGCCGCCCTGTCCTTTACCACCGGTAAACACCTACAACCTGCTGCTACATCCTGTGAAAAGCACAAAATCGCTACCGTGGTCTCACAAATCAATCAAGCTCTCCTCCACCACTTTCGGCTGCGGTTGATGTTGAGGAGCCGATGGAAATGACTCTTGGGTGTACCCGCCATAAGACGCGTAGGACGCACCAGACTGTTGCTGTGGAGTTCCAGGCCATTGTTGCTGCGGCCAGTTTGGTATTTGCTGACCTACAGTCGGTGGCTTTTGAGGCGGTGGCTGATGCGTTTGCGGAGGAGAAAACTGTTGGGGTGCTTGTTGTTGGAGCGGAGGCTGCTGATGTTGCGCTTGCTGCTGAGATGGATAGTCTGTTTCCGGGATCGAGTTCGATGTATGCAAGGGTTCGGAAGAGGGCGGAACCTGATTTCCGTAATAGAAAGATGCCGCAGGGTCGGCAGATGGTGAACCCAGGGGAACCTTGGGCGCCTGGTTTGAGGTATATTGGGAGGGTACCTGAGCATAAGTGGTAGTATGTGATGCTCCGGGGGACATCACGCTGCTCTGAGCAGCTTGGTTTTGCTCGCTTTGATACCCATTGGACTGCCCGTACTGTTGAGAAGAAGCCACATACTGGGAATAAGCAGCCTGATTTGTTGAAGAACGCTTGTCGTAGTCCACATATGGTGACTGCTGGGATCCGTAATTCAAATAAGCTGGATCAGGGGGGGCATATGATGCAGAAGGGACTCTGGCAGTCCCGGTATAGAAGCTTTCAGCACCACTAGACCCTTCAACGATTGCGGATGGTATTGATGGATAGATACTGGAGTCAGGACGCCGGGTACCGTAAGGACCAATAGTATGCTGACTGTAAGTATTTGACAAGCGTTCCTCTAACATTCGATCGTAATAGCGTACGACAGTAGACAGCTTCGCATGCAGATCGAGTAGAGTATCTGTCCTTGTCAGAAGCTACCAAGAGGATGGGACGACGTAATACGTACCGTGCTTGCTCATTGTCTCACCGTACGTCCTAGCTAATTTCGGCCGTAGAGCACTGATACTTTCGTACAGCTCCTGAATCTGCGGTTCTCGTAATATAGTCCCGGGTGGCTGACTTTGTAAGCGGTCCACTAGAGTAGCGAAAAGGTTTATGTTCTCCGCTTCAACAGCGGTGAGCTCAAAGTCGTTTTTGGGCATGAAGCTAGCTGGGGTTGGAGTGGACGTGCCCGCCGACTGCTGCTTCAGTGACGCCGCATGCTTCTTCTTCTGCTCCTCCATATCTTGGAGCGATGCTGCTATAGCAGCCTTCAGATCAGCGTCGTCATCCTCTTCGGCTGGTTTTTGACCAATTGGTTTGTCTGCAGCGGCGGGAGCTTTCTGCTTTGACAGTTCGGCTTGTGACACATAACCTGCGCCCTGGTGACCTTTCACGTCCTCCAAACTCATTTCCAGAGCGCGTTTGAGATCTTCATCAAATGTATCATCTATCCGGGCATCACGGGGTTGCATAGACACCCGCGGTCTCGCAGGAGGTTCCTGTCTGGCCCCGGTGCGGTCAGGAGGGACGGAGCCTACCCTGGACTTGTCCATTAACTTAGCATAGCACCCGTCATCCACCCTCACCGGCTGGACGATCCCAAGGTGCGGAAGAGGAATGGTTTTGCTCGAACATGAGCCACAAAAGACGTTCCCACAGTTCCGACAATGGTGTTTTCTGTTTGTGAAGCTGAATGGTGTTCTACACCTCATGCAGACATCCGAGTCTGTCCATTCTGGTGGCTATGGCGCGGGGAGTTAGAGGGATAAACGATATGTGCGACAAGGGTTACGTACTGCGCTGCTGTCCAACATGCTACTTGCAACCTCAACGCGCGGTGGAAATTGGAAACCCTCCCTTTGCAGATTCTTGTACGTCTCGCCCACATAGGACAGATTAGGACGGGACTCGGTGGCGACCGCCCAAGTCTGAATTAGTTCTAAAATCTTGTTCTTGACTTCTTCATTAACAGCAGCCGGCCCGTAAGCTTTCAAAAGCGAGACGAGGTTATCCATGAATTCTCTCGAAGCTACCTCGGCCAAGAAGTGCGAACCCCCGTTCTTGACGCAGGTATCAGTGAGTTTCAGAGCAGCAAGCTGCACATTTGGATTTTTGTTGCCTATGCGGCGTTTCAGAGATCTCATGGCCTCTTTGGGTTGTACAGTCTTTGATCGGATGAGATCCGATATTTCGAGATTGAGAGCGATATCCTCTCTGTAGCAGCTCCCGTCAGAAACAATGGTACTAAATCTGTGTGTAGAGAGCTTACAGGCTAGACGATGTCGCACGTTCGATCTGCTCATCGAGCGCCGAGTTGGAGGCGAACCAGCCTGCCATTTTGACTGCGGGAGGAGCTCGTGGTGTGCACTTGCTGATGATACCCCTCCGGCACCGGTCGCCAGCTTCGTGAGAGCTCGGTGCGACTCCGTCTCAAGGAGAAGCCTAGACCGTGACTGCCTCCTTCCAGTATGCAGGAGCAGAAAAGCACTCCGAAGATCTGGGATACTTCTGCCTAGGAGAGTTGCTTGCTACCGCGGCTTGTGCGTAAGGTAGGGGTTGACTCGTTTGAGTTGTACCTTTAGTAAGGCGGCTGTCGCAATGATGGCAAGCGTAGGAAGCTTGTCTGGAGCGAGCAACATCAGCACCGGGCTGCTTTAACCGCAATGGGCCAAGAGTGTAAGGCTGAAGCAGCAAACAGCAGCAGCAGCAGCACTAGCCACACGTTTCACTGAACGGAGGCTGTGGCGCACGTCATCCTATCCTGACGCCGCGTACCTTTACGGGGTGCAAAGGGCTGACTTGAGTAAGAAGAGTGATATTCCTTCGAGTGCCTCGTTCGACCACGACCTTTGAGTACAGTTATGCTCCGACTGAGCAGGCCAAGCTACCATCAGCGATTTCAACCCCGGTCTCACCAATTCCTCTTGAACACTCGGTCTGCCGCCACAGTGCCAACCAGAACTATTCGTTGAGGATCTTGAGCGACATGAGTCAACTGCTATTTCATCCACGTCGGCAAAGATGAGCGCGGGTCCATCCGCCCATCTTTCCTCCCATGCCCCCGCAGATCTTGGCTCGAACGAAGTTCCAGCTTCAAATGGGGTGTGGAATGGAAAGGCAGCAAGCAACGGCTGGAGTACTGGGAGCACTGGCAGTGATGGGCCGGCCGCAGGACGTCGAGCGCCTAAGTTTCCGCATTTCGAGGATCTGGTGGCCAAAGCCATCCCACCAGTCGATCAAAATGCCTCTGTCCGTATCTCGCTGGGCCATATCTACTGCCTACTAACGCACGCCTATGCAGATGAAGAATCTCTTAGCCCACGCAGGACAGTCACTGCAACAAGCGCGTGCTGATCTCGAGTTCAAAAGACCGCAACGTGCATTCGTGGAATATCTGGTCGCTTCCGAAATTCTGTTGAATATGGTGCAGAGAAACATGGAATGGCCACAAGTAGAGGCCGGACGTGGAGACATGTGGCGCACATATAACTATCTAACGAAGGTAAAAGAGTCTGCAAGACGTGGAAATATTTCCTCACAGAAGAGTCCTCGCTGACGATTACCTGAAATCCATAGCGACTGGCTTCCGATCGAGCAAAGATTGAGGAAGTTAAGAGGGCGATCAAGGAGGACAACAAGCTCAGTGGCATCAAACCTCAAGGAACAGCATATAAAAAGTCATTACCTAGCAATGGGCAGGACTCATCACAGCTTCCGTACGACAACCAGCCCACCGTCCAAATGCCTGGAATCGGTAGTCGGCAGTCAATGAACCTTTCACAGCAATCTGCCCAGTCAGGAGAAGGGACCCTAAGAAGGAAACCAGTCGTTCAAGGAGAAGTGGAGACCATTCAGAACAACTCATCTGCAAAAGGGGTCGGCCTACAAATGGACGGTGCGTCGGGCTCTAGCGATGCGCTCGCAGAAAGGTTCGCCCGGCTTCGGATCCCCGGTCGAACAGAGTCCCCTTTCTCGGTGAGCAATACTGCGGCTTCAGATCCGTCCTCATCTGGGCTTCGATACGGCCAGTTTCCGTTATTGCCGGACGAAAGGAACGGTATTGCAAACGGCCATAGTGCCAAAAGTCGACCCGCTGGCCCCAGAGAAATGCCGTTTGGAAGTCCGTCGCCTCCGAAAAACCATTTCGATATGAACTCGATTACCTCCTTGCCTAAAGAACCCAGCCCAACATACAGTCCTGCGAGAAATTTGCGTACTCCGGCGAGTATTAACCCGCCTAGGACTACTGCAAGAAGCATTGTTGGGACAGGTGGGCGGGCAAACGCGATTGCTAGTTCGAGTGCATCTTCGTATGCGCCCGGGCAGAACGCGGTTGCGGATTCGTATTTCCCCAAAATGTCGGGAACCCCTTCTCATTCTGAGGATGCACCCGGAGAGACTGCAATAAGCGTGGAATCACTCAACCAAAATCTGAAACGCTATAACATTCTGCTTATTGACGTGCGTACAAGAGAAGAGTTTGACCAGGGTCATATCTACGCTCGTTCTATCATATGTATCGAGCCGATTGTTATGCGACCTGGTATGTCTGCAGACGAGTTGGTAGAGAAACTTGTGTTATCACCAGAGACAGAACAGGCGCTGTTCAGCAAGAGAGATGATTTTGACCAGGTTGTATATTACGATCAAAGCTCGAAAGATACTCACTATTTGGACTCACCGCCGAAGAGCTACAGTGAAGAGGCCCTACGTGCACTCCACGAGGCACTGTCACAATTCAATTACGACAAGCCGTTGAAAAGGCCACCCGTTCTCCTAGCGGGAGGTCTAGATGCATGGATAGATAGCGTTGGTCAACAAGCTCTGAAAACGTCAGATACGGCCGGAATGGACAGGAGGCGAATTCAGCAGCGCTCGAGAAGGAACAGTCGACCACTGGGGCGGGTACCGATGGCTACCCCTACCTTGAGCTTGGAAGCTAAGAGGAGGAAGCTAAGAGAACATCGACCACTTGATCCTGAGGAAAGAAATGCATGGTTAGAGAGAGTTCGTGAGGATGATGATGACAGGCCGACTGCTCTCGATGGGCAGATGGAACCGGTAATGGACGCTGCAGAGGAGATATCCCCAGTGGTTCGCAGCTATGAAGAGTTTCTCCGGCGGTTTCCTGAACCGTCACAGATTCAGCAGTCAATGGTGATCCCGACGCCTCCGTCTTATCCTCCCCCAATACCGAACCATAGCGAGTCGTCACTGCCAACTGCGCCGTCAAGGCCTCCTCCTGCAGTACCTAGGACAAACTATGGTGGCGTATCAGAGTGGACAGCACCTGTACCTGCCCCAACCGTGCCGCCGCCGCCGCTGAGCTTGTCTGTTTTATATCCCCGCGGCGGCGCTCCTACAAATGTCAAACTGCCGAAGACTGGACTTATAAACTTCAGCGTCACTTGTTATATGAATTCGACAATTCAAGCACTGAGCGCAACGATCCCCTTGACCAAATATTTTCTCGACAGAAGTTACGAGCGCGAAGTGCAACGCAACTGGAAAGGGTCCCAGGGGGTGATGCCTAAAGTGTTCGCAAGCACCATTGCAAACCTATGGCGAAATGACGTAGAAGCCATTCGACCCAAAACATTCAGGGTACGTCAGCTCCTCGTGCGTCCATTAGACGACCATACACTGACACGTTTAGGATCTATGTACGCGATTGAAATCAGATTGGGGCGATAACCACAATCAACAAGATGCAAAGGAATTTCTTGAGTTCCTGCTCGATTGTCTGCACGAAGACTTGAATGTCAACTGGGAAAGGACACCCTTGCAGCAACTGACTGATGAACAGGAGCGCGCCCGTGAAAAGATGGCTATGCAGCTGGTCTCACGGATAGAGTGGGCTAGGTATTGCCATAGGGATCTATCGTTCATCTCCAAGCTATTCGCTGGGCAGCATGCGTCCCGTTTGCGCTGCACAACCTGCAAACACACTTCTACAACCTATGAAGCCTTCTACAGCATCAGTGTGGAAATTCCAAAATCGGGTTATGGCGACATCAACAGTTGCTTGCGAAGCTATTGTCAGGAAGAGATGCTACGAGGTGATGAAGTGTGGCGCTGTCCCAATTGCAATTGCGAGCGAGAGGCGACGAAACAAATAACGATTACTAGAGCCCCATTATTTCTGGTGGTCCACTTCAAGCGCTTCTCCGCTTCTAAGAACGAAAGGGCTCGGAAGATCTTCACTCCGATAGACTTCCCGCTCAAGGGCCTCGATCTTGAGCCGTACATGATGCCGCCTGCTCCTCCAGATGTCTCCGCCATGATTCAGAAGCAATACCCGACGAATGACATCAACGGTGAAGGCCCGGATCCGGCCACCACTGCACCGTACTTATATGATGCGTATGCGGTGATCCGCCACATTGGGTCTTCACTCTCCGGTGGCCATTACATTAGTTTGGTCAAGGACGGAGCCCGGGGGTGTTGGAGACAATTCAATGACAGCAAAGTGCATGATTTTGATCCGACAAAGTTGACGCCGAACAACCGGCTGCAGAACGAACAGGCATACCTCGTATTCTATACAAGAGCAGCATAGCATACATCTCATTTGATCCCTTCGGCATAGAGGCCTTTCCAGGCCACTCTTTACTCGAATATATTACTTCGAGATTGTTGGAATATTATGATGATGCAATCATTGCCAAGGGAGAGCATTTGGATTCTGGATTCTCAAGTTGGGAATGCCCTGTTGGCAAAGGCTCTGGCGTTGACGATAACTGTACTGAGATATCCCTGTATACTAGCTAGCAAGGCAATTGGCCGTCATGCAGCACTGGGCGAGAATTGCAAGACTCGAGTTTCAGACAGGAACATCGGTATTTGTGCTACTCGACAACTCCAACCCAGCCATGATGCAAGTAGAAATCGGTATTCACATATCCTAGCTTTAGCTCATCGCGAGCGCCCACCGCCAATATCTTGGCCCAACTGCAATTGATAGATAAGTCCCTGATTTTATCTGACAACCCAGAACAACTTACTCTGTAGCCGCTGATCTTCTCCCATTCGATTTTCTGCCTTGTAATCGGCAACTGTCGCCTTAGACCCTTGAAAGCGCCTTCACTGAGATTATTGAAAGCTCGGTTGAGTTCTTCCTGATACTTCTTTTCAATACTAGCTATTTGACGCACAACTTCCGAGGCGGATGCAGAAGATGATACCGAGGTTGAGACTGGCTTCGATGTGAGTAATCGAACGTTTCCATCCTCATAGTAATGTACATCGACTTTGATGGAACCGGTTATGGACGAGTTGGATGGAGAGTATAGATAGAGAGACCGCCAGCGGCCATTCCTGAATAGCAAACCCAGCCTAAGTCAGACTTAAGGACCCTCCGGAGAGACGGGGCACACCCACCAGAAGTTGTTTGGACTGTACTTGTTCGCCACCAGGACGATAGCGATTGAAGAGTCATCTTCTACGGGGTATATGCCTGTGGAGGAGGTGGGATAATGCTCTTTCGCATGCGCGCTGAAAGCCTTCTGGAGTGATTTACTGTACGGCAATCATGGTGTCAGTGTAACGCACCGAGGACACCCCAAAGTAGAGAATGAGCTCGACGTACAGCAAATCAGAGTGACGTGATTCCACCACATGCGACTGCACAGAAGATGCTTTCTATACCCATTCAGCTAAGCCCCTCACCTACGCATGTACCTCGTTGACGGACCTGTGTGCTGTGGTCAAAGGAGAAAGAGCTTTGACTCTCCGAGTCATAATATCGGCCATTGCCCAGTGAGTTATGTGAGCTTACGAGCACCTGATATCTTTATAAGCCAGACTGATAGCCGCTCTGCCCAGGTACTCGTACCTGTTGGCTCCCCCCGGGAAGCTTTGTAGTCGTGAATTGCTCCTCGTTATACTTCTCGAAGGCGGGCTCCAGTGATTCTACGATCTTCGGCTCGTCAACTGTAAGGGCCTTGATGTCTATAGAAGCGTGTTCAGGATTTGTGTGGGACCAAGGTCAAAAGATCGCTGCTCTACCTGCTATCACATCCCCAAGCTGCGGTGCGCGTTAGCTCAGGGTGCCACAGAGCAAGAGGACCAGCAAACGAACCTCTCCAGGCGGCGCCGACTGCACGAAGGTGGAAATGGTTGCAGTTTTCGAAGAGGCCATTATGTTGTCGACTGTCCTCTCAAACGGCGAACGTAACTGACCGTTCCCTTAACAGCTAGGCAAACTGGATTGATGCGTGCTGTGCTTGTTGGACCAAGTATTCGTACAGCTTGGGCGAGGCCGAGATACAGTACGCAGCTCTAAGCGATTCACCTAAACGATTTAAGGTAGCGATGATAAGCTAGCTGGCTAGGTAAGGTAGTAAGGTACGCGGTCGAAACAGCCAACGCAAGCTCCTGGGAGAATGAACGCATTGTCCTCTAGCCCCTTACTCGGGGATCCTCTATCCACCTCTATATGCTCCCAAAAGGACTGGGCTTCAAGATAGACTTTGCATGATTTCGAACCAGCTACAGCATTGCCGAAGTCGATACCGCGGTATAAGAAGCGCACGCCGTCGTTCCCCCGTCGTTCCCCCGCGTCTCCCCAGGAAAAGAAGAAATCCCCAGCCATGGCATATAGCATACAGACCTCTTTGCCGGCTTCTGCGCTGTTAAGGATATATCAACTGCCTCAATGCCCAACCCGCGAACGCTAAAATGATTATTCGATGCTCATTTTCATCAGTCCGTCATTAGTATCCGTCATCCCTTGTAGTCCAACCCTCTTAGTGCCCACTGTGATGTTCGTGCCCGCACTGGAAACGCTACCGCCGCTGTTATGCCTTTCCCCTGGCACCACTGCCGCCGTTGCAGAGGCCTCTCGACCAGTTTTGCCCCACCAACCATCTCTTGCGCCTGGTGACTGCGCCAGTGTAGGACTGTTTGTGACACTCAACCCAGGGGAAACGGCCCGCCGTTTGAAGGAGGCATCGTCAAAGTCATCGTCCCGACGGCGCTTGTGAAATTTTCGCGAGACATCAGCCGCTGACGGAAATTGGCTTGGTTCTTGGTATTTAGCTTGCCGCCGCTCTTGTTCGGAGGCCGTGGCAAAAGGGTTCGGGATGGAGGCAGCCGCAGGTTGGAAATCCATGTTCATGTCGTCGCTGCTGGCCGAGACACTCGTACGGGAGAAGTTCGGAGGGGGCGTTCGAGTAGTCCTATCAAGATTGTTCCAGAAATCCACACCTCCAGAATTTTTGATCGCCTGCTGCGTGAAGCTTTTGGATAGCCCTTTCTCGGAATTTTTGCTGCTGTCAGCATTCATCAGGTCATCTTCAGGCACATCCTCGAGCGAGTCGCATAAACCAGGGACTTGAGGCAACATCGATGGAGAACCACCCATCTGCTGTGGTGCCTGTCCGGCCGGTTCCAATGCAAGATCGCTCTCGCGGACTTGGCGGATGACCTCCGCCTCTCGACGAACCTCAGTGTCGACAGGGGCGCCCTCTTCCATCAAAGCGGCTCTGATGCGTGCGAATCCTTTAGTTTTGGGCTGGGCGTCTCGTAAGTACAAGCCAAAGGGTGTTAAAGGTTGGTGTTTGCGGATACATACCAACAAGTTGCCCCTCCGAGTGACCGGTCTACGAACGACGCCACGCTTCCCTTCTGCTAGACCTTCCCTAATGTCACTTAGAGCTATGCCAAGCTCATCCCCTTCTAGAGCTGACGAGATTCGCAGATCTCTAGTTCCCCAGCTCAAACTCTCCCTCCTAGAATCCAGTCCTATTCTGGGCGGAGGTCCAGCCGAAAAATAGCCGGAATTCGGCCCTTCGATGCTGTTCAATGGAGGGCTGGCAGGTGTGGGACTGGCCATCGAACTCGCAGCGCTGGCGCTGCTCGAGCTGTGTGTGCTTTTCTTGTTCAACTTCTGCCTTCGTCGGCGTTGGAAGCTCATCAAGCTCGCCGCTGCAGGGGAATAGTTTCCCATCCAGTCTCCTCCTGGACTGGCATTGACGCGCGATTCAAAGGACTGTGGTGCATTGAGTGCTGAACCTGCGTTCGAGACTTTGTAAACTTGGGGTGTGGTCAACATCGCATCATCCGTCTCATCAGGCTCCATGAGCTCGTCGTCCGAACTGCTGGTTGTCGAATCGGAGTCCATCATGTTTAGACTACTCAGAGAACTAGAAACGGTATTCTTCTCCCCGGTCGTCGATGTGGCCCAGGGTGGATTGTTATTGCTCGCTAAGGAGTCATAGTGAATGGAGGTATGCGAGAAGCCTTTGCGCGCTGGTATCGCCATTCCCTTCCCAGTGATGGTAGGCGACGAATCTGGTGATGGCTGTTCTGCAAGAGTGGAATGATGGAGATTGGTGCAGGCTCGGGAAAAGTCGAGACCTCTGGTACGCCTAGGAAGGGCTGACGCAGGAGCCCCGTATGTCGTAGAGACATCTAGCTTTGGCGATAGGGGGATCCGCTGCATGAGATGCGGCGTCTGAGGATTTGAATGATCTGTCGGTGGCATATGGAGTGACAGTCCTCGCCTATGGAGAGAAGGACGACTAGGCGTCAATGGCTCAGCCTGCAACGAGCTGTCATCCTTGGACGAACGCCTAGCTTCGTGAATTGAAGGGGAGGGAGACAAGGAAGGCGTGGTATCTGATAGTGAACGTGGTTTCGAAGGTGATTTGGGCAGGTCCCGTCCGACATTCTCAAGCCCCTGACGTCCACTGCGGTTCATTTCTGCCTGTTCATTTCGTCCCATGGCGGTGGGGTGGCCATGAAACTGTGCTGCTAACTGGCCACCATACATTGCTCGATGAGTATCCATCGGAGCAGCCTTTTCGAGCCGGTGAGACCATAGGCCCGCGGGAAGGCTCGATATTCATCCAGCACTCATACGCGGAGCTCGACCGATTGAAGGATGAGGGTAGCAGGGGGAATGATGGCGGGTTCCTTGAGCTTCGTACGCATCGCTATCCATACGCTGTCCGACAGCTCTGATG
This sequence comes from Symbiotaphrina buchneri, assembly GCA_001599915.1. NCBI lineage: Eukaryota > Fungi > Ascomycota > Symbiotaphrinales > Symbiotaphrinaceae > Symbiotaphrina > Symbiotaphrina buchneri. Next base: position 110,252 of record BCIG01000028.1, on the reverse strand, counting down.
TGCTCTCTAACGGCGACTGGGGCTCCGGGATGGCGCGCGGGAAGTTCCCCGCCCCGGTCAGTAGCACCGTCAGTTACAATTTGTGGCTTGTCGTATTGTACACCGTACACCATACCGAAGGGCGCTTGCCTGGTTAAGGGTAAGGTAGGTACGGAAAATGTACAGTACTCTTACCGAGAGAGGAATAGGTACCTTAAGCATCAAGCCCGCCCGACCCCTTTTCCGACCCCTATTAATATTGTAGCTCCACGCATTCAGCGGAGATTGGTGCTCGTACAAGAGATATATGTCTTCGTTTTATTTTTTGGTGACTTCTCCTATCTTTACAGTATGATGCTATCTAACTTTTTTGGTCCACATACTTTTTCTCCCTTCAGCAACCCCAGGCGTCTTTTAGCCCGGTCAAGAACGAGCTGACCCATGCCGCACGATATCCAGGATGATATCTTTCGCCTTTTCCACGCCATCCTTAGAGCCTTGAATCTCTATTGCTTCGTCTTTCGCTTGATCTCGCGGGACGGTGATTTTACACCCAGTCTGTTTACGAATGGAGTTGATTTGCGATCCGCCTGGACCAACAACCATTCTGTAGGTACGCGGATCCGGTAGGATGAGGTACCCCGTACTCGAAAATTGTTTTGCTTGTTCAAGAGCTTTCTCAAGCTGAGCCTGCGCTTTGCCGACGTTCTCCGGTGAACCATGAAGTATCCAAGGAATCTCGCCTTCTTCTCCAGAGGTATTGCTATCTTCAACATGCCATGAGAAATTGTCCGTCGTGTTCTGGTCATCCGTAATCAGCGGCAGGGTACCGCCATTCGCACGAGACCTGGCGGAGCTACCTGCTGGCCGTGAGGGAGGTTGCTGGCCGCCATGGTCTACAGTAACTTTGTAGTCGTTGCGGAGCCGCCGGAAGAACTGCCCGTTATCCGAGATAATATGATGGTACCGGCGTGGTATCTGCATTGTCACTCCTTCCTGATCTTTCACCAATTCCAGAATATGCGCTTTTGCTTTGTCAACATCTTGGGGGTTGCCACTAATCTTGATAGCTGATCTGGCAGTACCCGAAGCTGTTTGTTTGGGAATGTCCACACTGACATTGAACCTAGACTCGATTTGTCGTCTTGTTTCACCACCGCGACCGATGAGGACACGGTGTTTTTCAGTGGGCACGTCGACAGAATCGGTGATTCGGTCTTCCCAGTCCTTAACAAAGGATTCGATGGATTCGACCACCTTATCCACCACAGCCTGAGGACCTTCTACACGAATGGTTGTATCTGTCGAATCAGGACGCGGAAAGCGAACCATCCGAGCTAGCTCCCGTCTATCATCTGGACCACCAGATGAAACCACAATGTCGCGGATGTTGGCCCCTGAGTACAATCAGTACAACTGCCGACAGAGTTAATGAGATATGATTGTGGCTCACCTCCAGCTCCGATCAAGGATTTATGGTGCTTTTTGTCCACATCAATAGTTCTGGTGACGGTATTATCAAAGACCCGGGCCTTCTCTTCCAGCAACTTTTTCGCCTCCTCTACCTGCTTTCTGGTTCCTTTAAGTCTGAGGACTACACGTCCGGCCGGATCCACACTATCCCGGGCAGGTACATCAATTTGCGCACCAGTGGTCATCCTGAGATTTTCCATTTCGCGGCCGCCTTGCCCAATGAGCGAGGGAAGTTGGGCCTGAGCAACTGAGACGCTGTCCGTGTGAGAGTGGTCCATTGTCCACTGCAGTAAACTAAGGAGCTCTTCTCGAGCCTCGTCAGCTCCACGCTTGGGTCCACGAATTACAGCCTCATCTGGCGCTTGGGATGTTCGGCCTGACTTTGTTCCACCACCAGCTTCGCTTGCGGTCTCAGCAACCGAGTGCTCATCGCTCACCGTGGCATGTGCTGAACGAGGAAAGTTGATACGGACGTTGTACCTGTCCTGTAGGCGGTTTACCTGACTTCCTTTGGGACCAATCATGTCTCGATGAAATTCAGGTTTGATTTTCAGGACATGGGTCGCTTCATCTTCCAGTTTCTTGCCCAATGCCATAATCTTGGATTTGGCGCCTTCGGCTTTGGCCTTCGGGCCTTTGATTTCGACTTTGCCATCATTGACCTGTATCTCGACGTCGAACTCATCCCGAAGATTCTTGATATTCTCACCCTTTTTCCCTATCAAGATGTTCGCAAACTTCTGCGGATAATCAAATGTGATAGTGTAGCCTCTTTCACGGTCGTTCTCTTTCTCCTCTTCTATAAATCTGGAGACCTTTTCAGCGAGCTTATGCACGTTCACCACTGGCCCACGCAGCAGAAGTTCGGTCTCAGGATCATGATGATGGCCTTCCCCTAGGTGCTTCCCCGGGGTACCCGTGTCGTCACTCACACGAACGGGGACACTAACACGCACAGGGAACTCTCCTGCAGGAACCTGTTGCTGCTCCCGGGTGATGAACTTCTGAACCTTCTCCCGATACCTTCATTCAACAGTGAGTACGATGATCTCTTGATGATACGCAGGACTGGTTGTACTCACTTCTTCGGAACTTGAACTCTCTTAGCAACTATTTCTTCTTGACCAGTTACCATTGACAAAAGGCGCTCGCGAGCATCACGCAATCCCCTTTCAAATTCGGCAATTTCCGCAGGCGAAGGTTGTTTTCTGGGAAGCTCGTAGGGAGATCTTGCCCCGGAAGGGCCTTCATACACCAAGAGCACCTGGGGACTCTCCTCCAAATCGTCCGGAAATACCATTTGTACACCAAGGTCGTCTCTCACTTGGGGAGCGCTTTGCTGTTGCAGGTACGGATGATAGAAAGGATCAATGTTGACTTGAGATAACCTCTCCGGCGGATGCCCGTTGATAAGATTGATGATATCGGAGCGAGCACGAATTGTGTTCTTTCCATCCCTGGAGTACACTTCCCAGGCGATCGGGCCCTCTTCTGACGATGGAATGACAATGTGCGCATTGTGGAGACGCTCCAGTTGTTCTATGGCATGTCGCTGTTGTAGGTATCGAGAAAGAAGTCGCGCATGGGCGCGCGCTCCAAGAGGAGCATTGGTATGCTGACGGGAGATGTCTACACTGGCCATTTGCATACTCGTTGCAAGGTCCATGACCTTGTTAATGCCTTCTTCCAGCCTCTCTGGAGGTCCAACCACTGTCAAGATCTCAGTGTCGTCGGTGTCAGGGGGTAACACGACCGCGCATCCGGTCTCTGCCAGAAAGTCATGCACGGAGCCGCCTCTTTCTCCGATCACGAACTGATGCTGGCCCCTGCTGATCGGAATCTGTGAAAGTGAGATCTGCCTCCTGATTTCTTCAACTTGACGCTCAATTTGAGCCCGCGCTTCCTGTGCAGCGGCGCGATCACCCGATATCTGGATATAGCTGCCGGGCTGTGGAGCGAAGAGTGGTTGTTGGTTTGTCGAGTTGACTTGCGGAGGTTGACTAGTCCACATATGATATTGTGGAACATGGATTCTGAGATTTTTACCGTTTTCAAGCGAGCTAATGCTTGAATCGTGGGGTCCAGCAATGAAAGGGTAGTATTCAGCAGGAATATCTTTCAATCGCATGTTGACAGTCGAGGTACGCTGATTGACAATAGACTCAATCTCCCTGCGAGCCATCTCGGCGGCCACAGCGTCACCTTCAATGGCCACATCAATGGTAGCTCCATCGTCATCTTCGAACGCCTCGTTATCATCGGCTTTAGGGACTTGTATACGTGCACCAGTACGCTGCGAAATGCCCTGCACCACAGCCCCTTGCTTTCCAATAATGAATGGTCGAACAGTGGCAGGCACTGCAACTTTGACGGATTGCTATAGAGAATCAGCCAGATGACGCATTTTATCCACACTAAATGCACTCACCTTAGACCCCAGTTGTTGCGCCACATCCTTTAATGCCTGTCGAACGGCTTCAACCGGACCTTTGCCTTCGAAAATTACAGAGCCCCCTGGGCCTGGCTTCATCTCCACGGTAGCCTTAGATCGCTTGTTGATATCTCTGAGCACATCCCCCACTGGCTTTTTCATCTGATTCCGGGGGAGAAGCTGTGTGGGCGCAAATTGAATGCGCTCACTGTATCTCCCAGGGAGCGACATTGCATGGGGCAAACCCCCTCTTGGGACAGGCGGAATTGAGGCGTTTGTCGAGGGTGGTGTGAGCACGCCGGGGGCTGGCGTAGACGCACGGGAAGTGGCCGCACTGGAGGGTAGATTTGGTAAAGGGCCACGGTGTCCGTTCGTTGCCGCTGCGACCGACATTGGCTTTTGAGCCCCCCAAGCTGCTGCCGCAGGATTAGGTCCCCGGGGCTTCAGACCACTACCCAGCGTAGGAAAAGACTCGTCAGAGAAAGCATTGAAAGACGGGCCCGAAGCTGGTTTGGAGGTTGCTTGGGCGCCTTCCCCATCTCGGGCCTTCTGCTTGCCAGCTGCTTTCGCGGATACCGGGTGCTGAGAAACGGAAGTAGTGGGTTTAACTTCCGTGCTCGGTGGCTTCTCTGCAGGCGGTGCTGAGTGTCCCTCGTCATACTCATCGACGGCATCTTCCACGGTAGGTCGGTGGGCTTCTTCAGCCGTATGCTGCTGCTGGAGTCGTTCTGCAGGAGACAGCACTTTCGGGTCGGAGTAGTCACCGTTCACAGCCGTATTACGAGAGGTTGACTGTTCGGCCGCCATCTTGGCAGCGACTGGTGCCAGGGATGTTGGAAAACTAGAGCGCGGAATCACCCTTCGATGATTTATATAGTGCCCGGCTTGACTGTGCTGCTACAGAGACGGGACAATCGGGATATATGGAACAAAGACCGTCGCTCCTAAGGCAGAGGTGCAAGAGCGGATGATCGAAGTGTAGGTATATAGGGTCAACTGCAAGTAAAAGCAGATATGACTACCGTCGAAGATGCGGAGAGCTAGGTGTCCGTACGGCACATCAGCTTCAGTGGATCATAGCTGGTCCGAATAATACCAAACACTGTATACCAGAGAAGAAGGAGGCTATTCGGTGCACGGTAGACCGTACCAATTGAGTCCTCAAACAGAAAAGGAAGCGTGTAGGAGGGTGAGAAGACAGATCGTACGAAGAACAGGAAGCTCGAGTGGTGGACGAGGACAGTTGGGCCCTCGTGCTGCGGTGCACTATCGCCAAGACCGAAGCGAAGGCAAGCTCCAGGCTAGACCTGTTTCTGAGCAACACCGTTCTCCTAAGATCTTTCAGGGTATTAAGGTACTATCGCCTTATCACGACGTATCCGCCGCAACGCAGCACAAAGTACAGTACGGTGGTACGACAACTCTCTTGCCGTGCCTCGGCGGCTGCTGGTCCAAGAGAGAGGCCATGCGCCCAGGCTGAGCAATAATATAGCGCTACGGCTTGCTAAATCGTGAGTGTAGACGTTGATAGAAAACGCCCTACATCTAGCAACGCGACATGGTCAATCGGTGAACTTTCTAGAACAGACGCATTATTGATCTTGAACTGCTACTTTTTAGTTCAACGCGTCCACAGCTCAGAGTGCGCGAGAGTCCGCTTCAGACACTCATTGCATTAATTTGCATCTCCCCGAGCCCAGTAGTAGCTTGCTCTTCCGGTGTTATGATTATTCCTGGAGGGCTCTCGCTGCGGTTTCCATGCAAAGCAGCCAGACCTGGAGACCCTGTGGCAGCTGATGCATCGAGGTAACTCATCACTTCTAGATATTCGACTATCCGATGAAGCAAGACTGTCAACCTTTGAGCTTTCTCTGAGACGTAGAGTCCTTATTCAGAAAATAAATGTCTAGCAGACCCGGAATGCAATGGTTCGCTTCAGCAGTATGACACCACGAATAACGGCGTCGGACCTTAGCGTTACCCTTCAACGCACTTCTGCACTGTTGGCTTAGAAAACTAAGGATTGAATAAAGAATATATCTGCCCATGACATGAAGCGGAAGATCAAGGCTTGACAAACGCAGCTTCGGTGCAAGCAGTGAGTACGGGAGGTCTGCATGGGGTAGCTAAGGTACCTCCTATTTTAGATGATTCGCCGGGCTGAGCATTGTCGGAGGGCTTGAATAAGGATGTTTTGATGGGTATTGGGAAGAACAATCTGAGAGACCTAGTAGAAATATGGTCCTTGTTGGCCGAAAGTGCTTTCAGCATTGATTGAAGCGCTCCCGCTGTTTTCCTTTTTTATTTTATTGTTGTTGTCCTGTACCGTTTAAGGGAACGTGGTTTGCGGTGCTTTCCCCTCCGTACTCGTACTGTGCAAGTCCCACAGCCAAGAACCGGAAGGACCCCTTCGACACCGGCCGGTTTGTCGTCGACACACTGTAACTCTTATAACATTGGACCTGGTACCAACTCGATAAGCGCCTCCACACGAAACAACAATCTATTGAATCCCGGTTGCGAGGCTGCCATTGAGTCGGCTTACCGGCAGTCGCTTCTGGCCCGGGGAGACCGTTCAGCTGGGATTCCACGTTGGATTGCAGCTTGGACGCGGCTAGGGAGCTGGGTGACACTGCGGAGACGGCCTGCCGCTACCCATCAACCTCTCTGCTCTGGACCATCCACACGAGGCAGTGCCAATTAACGACACGGCGGCGGTGCATTGCGTACATTTCAGCCAAGCAAACCGGCCTCAAACACGGTGCTTTGAGCTTTGCCTGCCTCGGCACCCGGTGACACCTTCACATAACGCAGGATGGAGTCCACGAGCGCTTCCGAAGAGATGAAACACGGCCGCCGACGAATCACCAAGCCACCTCCACCAAGCACAAACTCAGCTAATTTCAACATGCCTGCGAACCCCCCATCGAGCACGCAGCATGTTTCTGGTTCGCTCCAGCGAGCCCCATCTGCGCCCGTTTACCCACGCATGTACAATGCGAATGCTCCCAAGGACAGTGGACATCAACGCACCATCACTTCCCCTGATCCTGCCCTCTATGCATCGTCCAGCTCTTCACTAGAACGACAGAACGACGGTACGTCAACAGTCCAGAACAGCGGTACCGAGTCTGGAGCTCGGTCACCGAATCCCAACTATTACTCTACCACAAAGCGATACTCTGCTTCAGCGCGCCCCATGCGTCGGTCTCTGCTTGAAAAGCCATCGAACGAATTGATCGGTCCACCCTTCGACGCCCCTGCTATCTTGACCACTGTTGATGGCACCAAAGACAGTGCATACAATGGCTCGCAACGTCGCCCGCCACCTGTCTCGGCGCATACGAGCCCGGATCCACGACAAGCAACTCCGACCATCAGACAATCTGCAAGCTTTGCGGCCGTCAACAGATCGATGGAAGCTGTCACGCCGCCTCAATCAGAAAATAGCAACCCGAGCCCGAAGCGGTACTCGGACGAGACGTCTTCAGCGAAACATCCGTTCGGAGGGAAAAAGAAGAGCGGCTTCTCGAGCTTCATGAATAGCATGCTTGGCTCTCCACGACGAATCAACATCTCCGCCCCGGAGAATCCAGTCCATGTAACACATGTTGGTTATGATAATGAGACTGGTCAATTCACCGTACGTACACTAAATTCCTTCTCTATCGTTGCTAGTCGATTCCATGGGTGATGTACCGCTCTTTTCGTCCTTCATCATATTGGTCCAGTTTAAACTTAAGCTTTATGTATTTCATGATAGCTAAGCTATTCTCTAGGGGTTACCAAAGGAATGGCAGAGGTTGATCGAGGAGAGCGGGATTAGTAAAAAGGAACAGGAGCAGAATCCTCAAACCATCATGGATATTGTCACATTTTACAAAGACAACGCAGAAGGGAAGGATGAAAACAGCGTCTGGCACAAATTTGACCATGCCAGGGCCACGCAGATGCATTCTCCCGTGTATGGCTTGAATGCCGCCGGGCCGACGACTTTCGCGAGCATGGGAGCCATGGTCAGCCCTCCAGCTAGCCCGCGATTCCCTCAAAATCGCGAAGGGAGTTTCGAGAACCCCCGCGCTCCTCCTCCCGTTCCACGAGCCGGTGCACAGGGTGCAGTGTCCCCGAATCTCGCAAACGGCAATAGAGAATTCGTGCCCAATCGAAGCGCACCGAGACCCCCTGTGGGTGCTTCATCGGCAGGCGTTGCTCCGATGCGTCCAGCACCACAGGCCCCTCGGACGACGAAGGAGCTACCCCTTGGACCGGGTCGCCTCACGGATGATTCACCAACCACGGCTTTCTCCCCTGGCGCAATGCTTGACCCAGCTTCTGGCGACAGTGATGGTCTACGTCATAGGCTTGATATGAAGCCGAACGGTATCCAACAGGGTCGGGGGCCTGCAATAGTGACAAGCCCAGTAGATTATCAACAACAACAAGAACAGGCCATGATGGCCGCCCAGCAGGCGATGGCACGACAACAATTGGAACGTAGCCAGAGTAAGCGCCAGCAGCATCCACATGAACAAGAACAGCAGCAGCAGACATCTCCGCAGATGGATCAACGCCAGCAGTTCGATGAGTCGATTGATCCGCAGAATGTCCCATTCCCAGTTCAGCAGGCGCGAGTCGGGCCGGCGCCACGCCCGCGACAGAGAGTACGCCAAAGTACCAGTGTTGATATTGTTGCCCGCCTTGAAGCTATCTGCAGTCAAGGTGACCCAACAAAGAAATATCGGAACCTGAACAAAATTGGTCAAGGCGCATCTGGCGGGGTGTACACGGCATATGAAGCTGGGACCAATCGATGTGTTGCCATCAAGCAAATGAACCTGGAGCAGCAACCGAAGAAAGACCTCATAATCAACGAGATATTGGTCATGAAGGATAGTAAACACAAGAATATTGTCAATTTCATGGACAGCTTCTTACTGCGAGGGGACCTCTGGGTCGTGATGGAATACATGGAGGGTGGGAGTCTGACGGACGTTGTAACATTCAACATAATGACGGATGGTCAGATCGCTGCTGTTTGCCGGGAGGTAAGTGATTGCTTCCGGGCCTGTTCGCGATGCCTAAGATGGACTGACAATGGTAGACCTTGAATGGCTTGCAGCATCTCCACTCCAAAGGTGTAATACACCGGGACATCAAATCAGATAATATCTTACTTTCGCTGGACGGCAATATCAAACTCAGTACGTCAAAACCTCCCTACCACTTCCTCTTTTACTGACTTGTGAAAGCCGACTTCGGATTCTGTGCTCAAATAAACGAATCGCATGCGAAGCGGACTACTATGGTCGGCACGCCCTATTGGATGGCGCCAGAGGTTGTGACTCGCAAAGAATATGGTAGAAAGGTGGACATCTGGAGTCTCGGTATCATGGCGATAGAAATGATAGAAGGGGAACCGCCATACCTTACCGAGTCACCTCTCCGGGCTCTCTACCTGATCGCCACCAACGGAACTCCTAAGATAAAGGAGGAACAGAATCTATCCCCCGTTTTTAAGGATTTCCTGTACTTTGCTCTGCGCGTGGATCCGGAGAAGAGGGCTTCGGCTCACGATCTTCTCAAGGTTGGTGACATCCATCCCCGTCTTCCGACCCGTGCATACTGAACGCTATATAGCATCCATTCATACAGACAGCAGAACCCCTAATAAATCTAGCGCCGCTCGTCAAAGCTGCAAGGACTGCACGCCAGCAAGAGCGTGCCAACAGGGGTGGCTGACCCGCAAGAGTGGCGAGGGTGGATATATGATTGTGATCGCGGTATATGCTGGCCTGGATTCAATATCTCCACGCCATATTAACTCTTCGATTGCCTCCCTTAGAAGAGTCGTCCATGAAGAGCTCTAGGCGAGTTGATGAACGCGAATCTGTACGGAGTCTATCTGGTCGGCGTCTCTTGCATTTGCGCTGTTACGATGTTTGATGGTGATATTCTAGGTATGGGACTGCGGGCAACGATGATCTGCACGACACGGCGCTCTTGCCGGTTGCTTGACTACACATATTCGATGTTCTCTTTTGATGACATTTTTTTGATGATTTTTCCGCAAGGCATGACGAGAAGCAAAAGTTCATGGGCAGTTGATGGCGTGCATGGCAGCTGGGGGGTGTTCCTGTGGTGGAGTGTAGGGTGTTATTTGAGTCAATCTCTGCCAACACTGACATCGGTATTGAGATGGCGCATGGTAGCTCTCCGATCTATTCGTCGAGACTTCCTAATGCGTGTTTACGATGTTTATAACAACTTGACGAAAGCCTCAAATTAGATTTCCCAATTGCTTTCTTCTCAGGCTGCGTCTCGTGTTGATTTTGATGTCCCAGTGTGAATGCTTTGTCTGTCGGACTGCATACCTTAAGGTAAGGTGGATGTTGCCGCTCATGGGCCTGTGCACCTTGTAGAAGACAGGCGTCGACCGTGCGCAACGGAGCTTGTGACGCAGCTCGTAGGCTACCCTTTACCTTACCTGCTTTCCCTTGCCTTCTCCTTCTTCACTCTTCCCCGCATCAGGTCAAAGAAACGCAACTTCCCAGAAGACCATTGGCACAACCAATATCGACCCCCCTGTGCCAGATTTGACAGTCGGCAGCCATGTTCCGCGCCCAGCAGAATGCCTTCGATGAAGGCGTGGGTAAGTGCGCCTTCCGTTTCGAAGATCTGGACTTTTACTCAAACCCCATCGCAGCCAAAGCCACTGACGAAAACCTAACCTCGGAGAACTGGGAGTACATAATGGTACAGTTCGATTTGACCTCTGTGTCTCCCCTCTGCTGACTGACCTGGTCACAAGGACGTTTGCGACAAAGTGTCAGCGGATCCCTCAGGGTGAGTGCTTGTTTCCTCACATAGCTCTGACAGCTACTAAGAACGATCTGATCGCAGTCCCAAAGATGTAGTAGCATCTTTGATCAAACGGCTGGCTCACAGAAATGCGAATGTCCAATTATACACCCTAGAGGTCAGACTTTTGTCGCGCGGACATGTACTATCGGTACTGACAGGGTGAGCAGTTGGCGAACGCGCTTTCTCAGAATTGCGGACCAAAGTTGCATAGAGAACTGGCTTCTCGAAGCTTCACAGAAGCTCTTCTAAGACTAGCTGGGGACAGGGTTGGTTTGCTTGATCCTTTCACGATTGCGGGCCGTGCCAATGACTTCAAATGGGACAGAACACACACCAGCAAGTGAAAGCGAAGATACTGGAGAGGATGGCCGACTGGACGGAGATGTTCTCCAATGATCCAGATCTGGGCATCATGGAGCAAGCATATCTAAGACTGAAGAACCAAAGTGAGTGAGCTCAACTACCATTGGTGCAGCACTCGCCGCTGACCTAGACGAAGATCCTGGCCTCCTTCCCCCTTCGAAACCACACAAGCAAGAAATCACGGATCTTGATCGACAGAAGGAAGAGGAAGAGTTGCAGTTGGCTTTGGCACTTTCTATCAAAGACAAGAGTGGCCCAGCCACTTCCGGGGCGCAAGCGCAGCCTCCTGCTGGAAGCTCTGCCGTACAAGGCTCCAGTCAGCCACAGACTCTCCCATCCGGGACGACGGCGGCTACTGTTTCTCGAGTGCGCGCTTTATATGATTTTCAACCATCAGAGCCTGGGGAGTTACAATTCAGGAAAGGTGATATAATCGCTGTGCTGGAATCGGTCTACAAAGACTGGTGGAAGGGATCGTTAAGAGGGCAGACCGGCATATTTCCCTTGAATTATGTGGAGAAACTTGCCGATCCAACAGAGGAGGAGCTTCAGAAAGACGCGCAGATGGAAGCTGAAGTTTTCGCACAAATCAAGAACGTTGAAAAGCTCCTGACACTGCTGAGCACCAGCAGTTCAGATCTTAATGCCAAGGACAATGACGAGATCACGGTATGGCAGGAAGATTCCACAGGCTTTGCGTCACGGGGGCTGATTGTTATAGACCTTATATCATCAAACCCTTGCTATACGTCCGAAGCTCATCGAGCTAATTGGGAAATATTCCCAGAAGAAAGGTCTCTCAGCTCATCTCGACCATGAAATCCGAGCTAACTTACTAGCACAGATGATTTCACGCAATTGAACGAGAAGTTCATCAAAGCTCGGCGTGACTATGAAGCGTTGCTCGAAGCATCGATGACACATCCGCCCCAGCCACAGTATGGGCGACCAGCTCCTGGCCAATATGGATACAGTGCGCCAAACGTTCCTCATGGCTACCCCTTACCGGGAGCGCAACAGGAGCCTTCGAAGTATTACCCGGCTACGCCACAAGGTGCCTGACCCTCCTTGCCGCTGCTGAATCTATCTACTTACACATGGAACAGTGGAACCACAGACACAGCCTACCAATCCACACTATCCGCCCCAGTCAGGACCTGCTCCGTTCTACGTGGTTGGACAGGGACAAGCACCTCCACCCTCTCTAACACCGGCTGGCCGTAAGCCGACTCCTTCATCCGCCGACCCCTACGCAGCTCAACGACCCCTTCAAGAACACCGACCACAATCGACGTACGACAACCCCCAAGAGCTCGCAACGAGCATCTACGACTCTCCTACTGAACATCAGCGCCCATTCTATGCTTCCCAACCCTCGGCGGCAGGGCAGCAACAGCAGCACAACGAGTATTCCCCCTCGGTGTATTCCCCGACCGACGGACAGTATAACGCTCCAAGCAATGCTGTCCCCCAAGGCAACCCGTACCCTGTGCTTAACTCGGGTGCTCCGCCGGCAACAGCACCGCAGCAATACCAAGCGTATCAGCCGGGCATGCGGTACGCTAGCGGCAGTGGAGGAGGGCCCCCCGATGGAGCAGCCCCGAATCCGAGCGATTACTATAGAGTATGATAGCAATGGGCTTATGACGACTCTTGTGGCATCTGCATTGCCAGCGTAACTCAACTTACCTCTGATGGTGCGAAGTAATGCCCACATCTGGTCGATAAGAATAGATAAAGCGGCGTTATTCGGCGATGACTCGGGATAGTTTCCGTAGTTAGGGAGTACCGGAGAATGATGTAGCGGACCCCGCAAGGCTTGGCAATAGCCTCGGCGGAGATCGGCGCATTTGATTGGGGCCCCACCAATTATCGGATTATTGGATTGCCCTCGTGAATTAACCCTTTGTGTACCAAGTACTACTACTACTCTTCCGTCTCTTCTTCTTCCTCCTCCTCCTCCTCCTCCTCCTCCTCCTCCCCCTTCTCCTCCTCTTGAATCCGGACCTGGACCTGGTGAGATTCGGAGATCCTCGTCGTCAAGCCTGGTCCGCTGTCTTCAACTACTACTACCTTACATTGTCGGGAGAATTGCCTGCCTGCCCTGCTGCCGTCCTCATGGTTTCCGCCGTCCGTGTGGCCCCGACGGCCTCGAAGCGCGCTCTGAACCTGCTCCGTACAATCCAATTCACGCATCCTCCAAGCTGTCCCTGCCACTCCAATCCTGGCCATCATCATCATCATGGTCCGTCCGCGCTCAGCCAGGCCAAAAGGGCTCTGGCCACCCCATTGGATGCCTCTCGCGAAAAGGAATACGCTTTCGAAATGGCTGCTTCCAGCATTCGATTCGGCCCCGGCAGCACCAAAGAGGTGGGCATGGACTTCAAGAACATGGGCGCAAAAAGAGTCTGCGTCGTGACGGACGCGAATGTCGCCAAGCTGGACGCCATGAAGCAAGCCATTGAAGGCCTGACAAGGGAGGGTATCGACTTTAGTGTCTTTGACAAGACCAGAGTGGAGCCCAAAGATCACTCGTGCGTCTATTCAGAAATCGCGAACCGTACACAACCGGCTAATCTGCCTGCCACAGTATTCTTGAAGCCATTGAATTTGCCAAACCCTATCAGCCTGATGCGTTTCTGGCCGTCGGCGGAGGCAGTGTCATCGACACCGCCAAGCTAATGAACTTGTACACTTGCTTTCCGGACGCCGAATTCCTCGACTTTGTCAATGCCCCGCTCGGGAAGGGTTTGCCAATCACTAAGCCGCTCAAGCCCCTCGTTGCGGTGCCTACCACTGCCGGGACAGGCTCAGAGACTACCGGAACTGCCATCTTCGACCTGGTCTCCAAGAAAGCTAAGACAGGCATTGCCCATCGCGCTTTGAAGCCCACGCTCGGGATCTGTGATCCCATCAATACTCGCACTATGCCCTCGGCAGTGCACTCTTCCTCTGGCCTGGACGTGCTCTGCCACTCCCTCGAGTCATGGACCGCCATCCCCTACTACGAGCGCACTCCTCGGCCCTCCAACCCTATCCTGCGGCCAGCCTACCAGGGCGCCAACCCTATCTCCGACATCTTCTCCCTGCAGTCTCTCCGTAGCACGGTAAAGTACCTCCCACGCGCGGTCAAGGACCCCGACGACTTTGAAGCGCAAAGTAATATGTTGCTGGCAGCCACGCTGGCCGGTGTGGGCTTCGGAAACGCAGGGGTGCATCTCTGCCACGGCATGTCATATCCCGTGTCGGGCCAGAATCCGGGCTATAAGCACGGCGGTTATGAGGTCGACCACCCAATCATCCCACACGGCGTCTCGGTTGCCGTCACCGCTCCGGCCGTCTTCAAGTTCACCGGCGCCTCGAATCCAGACCGACACTTGGCGGCGGCCGAAGCGTTTGGCGTGGACATTAGCAACGTCAAGCGCGAGTCCGCTGGGGAGGTGCTCAGCGAGGCCATCGCAGAGTTTCTGGTGAAATTGGGTGACCAACCAAGGGGACTCAAGGAAATGGGCTTCAAGCATGAGGATGTGGATGGTCTAGTGGAAGGGACGCTACCGCAGGCGAGAGTGTTGAAGCTGGCTCCAGCGTTGGCGGAGGAGATCAACGAGGAGAAAGAGCAATTGAGGAAACTGTTCGAGGACTCGATGCAGTACTAGTTGGCCTCGCGGATTAAGTGGTGGTCGGTGAAGAAGGAATCGGTTGTAAATGCTTCGCCATGTCCGGATGTATATAGATCATGCCGCATCTTGGAGCGCAATTGAGCCAAAATTAACCCCTGCTGGCGGAACATTTGCCTCTCTGATCTCTCATTTTAAAGCTTAGATGGCTGGCTCGGCCACAAATTCGACGAATGACAGTAGCATACGAAGATCTACAGCAAGCACGCGGCGGGTGAAAAGAAGATGGTCTAGGGGCATAGCTTGGTTGAGGCTACCTCCTATTGCATCATGATTTGAGACGTGTAGGATATTGGGAATCGAGTCGAAAAGCCAGTAACTACAGAATCTCCGCCTTCCCATATTTCAAGCCATTCCCTCTACATGCTTGTCATAACGCTTATGTTCGGCTAAAAGCGCAGTGGTGCTTGCCGCAGTGTTGCTGACGAGCAATCACATCTCCTCAGGCATCTCGAAGTCCTTCAACTCCTGCTGAAGGTAGGCGAGCATGGCGTCAGACTTGCGCCGAAGGATACCCAACGATCCAGACTTGATGTCGTCGATATCTTGTTGTTCCTTGGGGGTGCGCTGGACGGTCGCCGGGTCCGGGGGATCCATGCCCTCAAGTGGGGAAGACGGACCGATCATGGCCAGGATCATCTTGGGTTTGATCAGCTGGATAATGATATGCGCCTTGTTCATCTCGATCATCATAGCCTTGAGGCCACTCGTTGTCTGTTGTGGGCCGTTCGAAGCTGCAATTGCGGACTGCTCAGGCGCCTGTGCGCTAATTTCAGACGCACCATCGACGGCAGTCAGAACCTTTGCATTGTTGTAGGTCTGCCAGGCCTGGGCAAGGATCGAGACCTTGTTACGGAGGTCACGTTCGTTGGCGGGCTCCGAGTTCCCAAGAAGGACACCATCCGGAGTGAAGACTCTGCCAGATCGGTTAGCAGGAGCAGCGCGGGGCATCGGGGAAGCAGGGCCACAACATACAGCATATGTGCCACCCATATGTCCGTATTTTGGGACAAAAGTTTGTTCAAAGTCTCGGCGTGCAACATCCTGGGACTGAGAAGCTGTAGTTGACGTTCAAGAAGGTGGTCAGGGATAGCTTCGTCGCCGTAGAAGAACAGCACTGATTCTTGATCGCTGTCCTGAGCAGGATGCGGAGGCGACTGATCGACTTGAGGGCCACGACCTGAAAAGCTTGACTGGTCGTCCATGGCGAGTTAGTGTTTGGGTTTGGTGCGGTTGAGGATTCGTGCAAAGCCAAAGGTGGGAGGGTTGGAGAGGGGCAGGTGGATGAGGATCTGGAGGTCGAAGCCTTTTGGCCGTAAAAGCGGACATACCTAGTGGGCTGCTTCAGGTTGGATAATCTCAACGTGTCAGAGGATGTTCATTGAGGGAAATGGCGGAGCGGAAAGGTTGAGAATGGTTGGCGCAAAATTCCGCGGTGGCCAGTCTCTGCTTGTCCGGGGGAGACAGGAGGGATGATGGGCGGAGAAAATCAGTCAAGTAGGCATAACGAGCCATCAGAGGTCACACGCTTGGGGGTGAATCAGTGAATGTGGGTGCATGCAGCGACATCAGTGAAGGTCGAAGGTCGAAGGTCGAAAGAAAAGTGAAGGGAAAGGGTGGTGAAGGGAGGTGAGAGGAGGAAGCTCTGGTGGTGGTGCAGATGATAAGGGCTCGGTATCTTACCTTGTACAAACACCCATTGGTACAAAATATGTCAGATTAGATTAGATTTAGATCTAGCTTTGTACTCGTAGCTTCGTTAAGGTAAATGACGAAAGGTGCGGCGCATCAAGTGCCGAGCGCCTATTCTACGAATACTTCCTATGATTCTCATTTGTTATTTGTAACCCCTCCTTCTCTTCCTACATCGCTGCATTTCCATCTGCATGTTTGCCCTGCGCAACCTATCCAGGACCTTCGTTCGACCTTTCCACTTCATCAATCCAACCATTGCAGGTTCAGGTATGCTTTTTCTTTCTCTAGAAAGCCGGGACCAGCCTCTGCGCGGCCGTCCATCAACAGCGTCCACTCACTGATCGACAACCTCTCGCAGTTCGCAGACCCTACTCCACCGCAATGTCGACCGATCCAAGCAAATACCTCTTCAACCATTCCAGTACAGCATACCGCCCCTTCCTTTGAGGAGCTTCAGTTCCTTGCTCACGAAGACAGTGCTCCGCGTCAAGGACCCTCAGGAATCGGGTAGGCGCTCCTGCATCGCTAATTACCCCGCACGGTCGCTAAGGCGGAGACATGACAGTCAAATACTACGAGTTCCTCGGTCTGAAGCTCATTCGGAAGCTCGACTTCCCGGAGAACAAATTCTCCCTGTACTTCCTTGCCTACGACAGCCCTGGCGCAGTCTCCGCCGGTGCCCATTGGTCCGCGCGACAGGGCGTTCTGGAACTGACGCACAACTACGGGACCGAGAATGACCCCAACTACAAGATCGTCAATGGTAACAGCGAGCCCTACCGTGGCTTCGGCCATGTCTGCGTCAGTGTCGACAACCTCCAAGCCGCCTGCTCGCGCCTTGAAGATGCAGGCTACAAGTTCCAGAAGAAGTTGACAGACGGCCGCATGAAGCACATTGCCTTCGCCCTGGACCCGGACGGATACTGGGTTGAGATCATCGGCCAACAGCCGTTAGAGGCGACGGAGGGTGTGAAGACGACAGATATGACCAAGTACCGCTTCGTATGTCCAGTGTCCAGGTCCCTGAAGAAGGACGGCATGGACCTTTGGCTAACCGAGCTGCAACCCAGAACCACACCATGATACGGGTGAAGGATGCCGAGAAATCCCTCGATTTCTACAAGAAGGTCATGGGCATGACACTGGTGCGGACCAGCGAGAACGAAAAGAACGGTTTCAACTTGTACTTTCTTGGATACCCCGGTGACAAGCCTGTGCCCGAGACGGCACCCAATGGTGTCAACCCGGTGGCCGACCGAGAAGGACTGTTGGAGCTGACGTGGAACTACGGGACGGAGAAGGACCCCAACTTCAAGTATCACGACGGTAACGCCGAACCACAAGGATTTGGTCACATCTGCATCAGCGTGGATGACCTTGACGCGGCGTGCAAGCGTTTCGAGGATCTCAAGGTCAGCTGGAAAAAGCGGCTAACGGATGGCCGCATGAAGAATGTTGCCTTCGTGCTGGATCCGGACGGTTACTGGGTCGAGATTATTCAAAATGAGCAGCTTAAGAGGACGAGCAACTGGTAAAGCGAGGATAAGTACGCCGAGGCCTTTGTATATGAGCGAAATACCGTGACCTTCTGTCAAACTTCAAGCGCGTATATTAGGAGAAATCTAGTGGCAACCCAAGGCGTCTGAAGTAGCTACTTGAGCTGCGCATGCGCAAATGGACCCGTGCCCATACCCCAACGTATACACTCTGCTTCTACCCGCGCAACATCCATATTCATTCTGGACCCATCTTCGCTTCGTGAAACCCCACTCTGCCACCACAGACATGCTCTTTCTACCTGCGCAGGCCTTTCTCCGTCTAACTGCTCTGGGATTGGGATTGCAGGTACTTGTAGGCTCCGAAAGCAGCCGCTCCGCCGATCAGGATGATTGCGTAGAGGCCGACGCCCAGGCCAGCAGGGTTGGACTGCACGGTGGTCGTCGGGCTCGTTCCGCCAACGTTCTTGGGGGCCGGGTCGCCAGGCTGATTTGCAGTCCAATAATTAGTGATCCGAAATATTGACCGGTAAAACCATTGAGCGAAGGGCAAGGCCCATCTTCATAAGGATTTTGGCGCGAGAAGGGGGCGCTGCTCACCTGGCGCTTGAGGGTCCCAACCAGCATGCCCTGTAGAATCTCACGAGCTTCGTCGCTGTGGCCGACATCCTCGAAAGCCTCCGTCGCATCTTGACCGCCTACATCCAACAGGACCTCCTCACCACCCCTGAATTGGCCGACGAGGTTAGTTCCTGCATCCAGAATCAAGAGGCCACTCTGGGTCGATTGTGGGTGGGGCAAGTGGGGGAAGCCGAGAAGGGGTGAAGAGCGAAGGAAGTGCTGCAGGAGGCAGAGGGCACGTACGGATGCTCATCGACGAAATTCGAGGCATTGTAGACCTTCTCGTGTATCACCAAGTACAGGTCCTTCTTGGTGTTGTGGGCGGCGACTTCGGCGTAGGTGATTTCGGCCGACATGGTGTGGTGAGTGGGAGGTGGAGAATTGCCGGTGAAAGGAGGAGGTGTGACTACCAGGGGCTACACGGCGGTGGTGAGCGAGCTGCCCGGTCGATTGAACAGGCCGCGGATGCTCTCTGAGCGCGGACTGAAGGACCGAGGACTTACCTACGGGAATTGGATTGAGCGATTGGATATTCCTGCGAAAAAGGACGAGGCAGATATGGTGGATGGAGGTTGCAATAATAGTTAGTGTCTTAATCAGGACAAATAATAAACGATACGGGGGGAACAGTGTCCAGGTCAGGCAAGTCTAGGTTGGTCAATATTAAATAATAGTGGTAGCTTCGTACTTCGTACATTCTGGTACGGGGTCCAGTGGGCAGTCGGCAGGCAGTAAGCATCTTTTTCTGCCACGCTGATAGGCTCGAGGACTCGACGAGGAGATGGTACAAAATCAATCGGTGAGCACCGACACCAAATACCAAGTACCCAATGATACGAACGCTTATTCCAAGTAGGAAGTGCTTCGTGAATGCCCCGGGCACACACGACCGTCGGACCGTCCGACTGGCTGCGACCTCCGCCGAGTCGAGGCCCCGACTCCGAATACCACCAACCACCAGCACCACCGATCAAAAGGGAATATTATTGATGCACTTTTCCCCACTTATATCACTCTCGTAGCTTAACGACGGCCGGTGTAACGTACTGTCTATTCTGGGTATGATTACCTGATATGTACGAAATGATATTTTATTATTGTTTGAATGATTTGCCAGATCTCCGTCCTACTGATAAGTTAGATCTTATCGCTTGATCAGTGATCACTCCCGCCTCACCAGCAACGACAGATGCCCTAAATCGAACATCTCTCTTAAAGTGGGCATCTTGGCAGATCCTGTAAATGAAACACTCCATCATACACATCACTCTCACTCACATGTCTGCTTCGTAGTCTACGTACGGTAGAAAATAAAAAAACAGTCGGGCTTCAATTGACATACCTGATCCTGTTTCAAGACCATTTCCCAAGCTTCTGACCATGACAACACCAGCTCTGCAGCGGCCTGCCTCCTCTCCGAGGCGCAACTGGGCCATAATCCTCCACATCGCTGGTCTCGCATCCTTTGCAGCATCATTCCTTTGGCTCCCTAACATCACGAATCCTCTCCATGCCGGATTTGGTGGCTCGTACCAGTTCCTAACCATCATCGCCCTCACCATTTCCACCATGACATTCGCGGTCGGCCTCCTCGCGGATCTTTCCCGCAGCGACCAGCTCTTTACCTTGAAGAACTTCCTGTCCGTATGCGCCACGCCGCTTGAGCTCCTCGTCACCATCCTGTACTGGACCCTTCACACCATTGACAAAAGGTTTGTCGTGCCTCCAGGCCATGAGCTTCCATTCGTTGTGGACCTCGGCTTCCATGCTGTGCCGGGTATCGTGTTGACCCTGGACATGTTGCTCTTGAGTCCACCTTGGTCGATCAAGGCATACAGTGCCATGACGCTTGCGTCGGTGTTGGCCTTCTTGTATTGGGGTTGGATCGAGTACTGTTTCTCGCTCAATGGATGGTGGGTACATTTCCCACATCTCAATGCCCCGTGGTCGCAATGCATGACGCTCCTGACAGGTATCCTTACCCGCTCCTTGCTCACGTTTCCACGTGGCAAAAGCTCTTTCTTTGTATTGTCTCAGCCGCCCTGATGACTGGTAGCACCGTGGTGCTGAAATGGGTCTACGGACGGGTCAATGGAGTGGATGAGCTTAGGACGGCCGCCTTCAATCCCACCAAGGGAGATTGAGCAAAAGAATGGCAGGTGGGAGAGGTACTGCCAAAGTCCACAATTTCCGCACCCGGACTTTACGGCGTTGTCATATAGTAATTCTCCGTCTTCTCTTAGCTACCTTGTTCCATTGGTATTCTTATTGTTCATTCTACATGGATATCATATACAGGAGTATGGTACAATCATATCAAGTCTTTCGTACCGTTCGATGTTGCACTCTGGCCCACCTCCTCCAAGATCTGCATGCGCCTGCCAAGCGCCCCTGATCATAATCGATTGTTATCGCGTGGCTCATTTGTAGGCCGCGGGATCGTCGAACCGAAAACACTCGATGCATCCGTGCAAGGCTGTCGCACCCCGACATCTGCAATGTGCCTGGGCCGCAACAATGCAGTCATCTGCCAGTCAGTCATGGTCCAGCCGCATAGCTGCGCTTCCAAATCATCACAAATGCAGCTGCGGCGCAGACTGTCGCACCCAACGCTATGTACAAGTTGGTCCGATCTGGTCCGTCTTCCTCGAGCTTCGGAAACGCCATCGACGGATACATTGCTGCTTCTGCGATCTGGAAATCGTCAGCAAATATGCTCCAATTATGTGGCAATGGTCAAGGACAGACATGGACGAATAGGTCGGAGATGGAACTCCACGTTACGCTGACGTGCAGCGGAGCCGCCATGTGAAGGTCGGCAGTGTATTGGTCCGGTTGTATCTCAGATCGCTGGGTAGTCTTATCTTGATCTGCCTTGAGTGCCACATAGATCGCTGGCAGGTCGTCCAGGTGCACATATTTCTTCCGCAGATCGACTATGCGGGAGAAGCTATCGGGGTCAGATGAATCGTAGGTGTAACAAATGATATCACAAGCATCCAGTTTCGCCTGATTCTCGAGGATTGCCGGCTCCAGTTCCCCGAGTTCTTCCATCTAAGAATCATCAGCAGGCTGCCTCATGAGGAAGGTAAAGACCCATACGATAAGGTAACATTGCTTTCCTCCCGGCAATTCCACGCTATTTACAGCGGTCCGAGGTTTGATGGTAGGATGATAGGTTTGGATGAAAGGCCTATTCAGAAAGGCATCAAGTAGTGACGACTGGAGGACATCAGTTATATGGGAACGGCAGTATAAAAAATGGAATGAGGCTACCTTTCCGCTTTGCGCAGCGCCGAGGACATAGCAGAGTACTACGTTGCGCTCCACCTTTCCAGGACGTCTTCTGCGCTTTCGGGGTTTCGTGATTTTCAGTGCAGTCGTAGTGCCTCCTTTTCCTGAACTTTCAAAACCAAGATATGCAAGATACTCCAGTGTTGTCTTCGGGTCATAAAAGGTCGTCATACTCCATTGAGCAAGCCAACCTTGTAGCGTTATGTTACCTGCCTCATTGCGCACCGTTGAAGACGGAAACGAGGAATCATCCCACAGTGCAGGCAAGCCAGGCGTGGGTGCGAAAAGCGCAGCTAGCTCGGCATTGTTCAAGCCGCCGTCATTGTCTTTATCGAACAGTAGGAATAAATCCACGAAAAACCTGTACCCGGCTGGACTTAGCTCAGCGGAAGAGTACTGAGGAACCTCGAATCTGCTGCTGTCAGCTTCCAAAATCTATCAACGGGCTCTGTCCTTACTTCGGATGCACGAAGCTGTCTTTCAAGCTAAGGCTGTCAGAATACTCAAAGGCTCGTAATACAATCCAAATTGTCTGATGACGGCCCTTCTCCGCAAACATTCTGTTGAGAGTGATAAAACCTTTCTCGTCTATGCCTCGGTCAGAACTCGGTTCTGGAGACACCCTTTGAATTGAGTGCTTGATATTTGCAAGGTCTTCATCCGAGAGTGATTTGCCGAAGCATTTGTTTTGGAATTCACGGATTTCGTGGTCGTTGAGGATCCCATCTTGGTCCTTGTCACAGAGGAAAAATATCCTTCGGAGCGCCGCTACCGCTGCAGGTTTTAGGTTGGCTTCTTTGGAGTCAAAAAGGGGCGCTATAGGGTGTGTGACAGCCTTTTGGCAAAGGAAGAAGACCTCATTGACATTATGATGTTCCCTTGCACTAGTCCGTATACCAGAGTCTATTTCCTTGAACTCGGCCATCACCGGCAGCATCTCGTCTTCCACGACCTGGCTTGTAGCTACAGTGGGAGTAAGGTCTGATTTGTTCGCGCATAGTATCACAGGTACATTGACGCCCAGCGAGCGGAAGTAGGGCATCCAAAAAAGAGCGACTCTTTCGTAACTGTAATGGTCTGAGTACACGAGCAGGATGACATTCGACTTGCGAATCTCTTTGCGGAGGTTGTCTCGTTCCTGCGGCAATGCCGAGGTGTCGACGATGGTGGTCGTAACATTTTCGGGGGTGCCAATGCTCGGCGGGATGGTGATCTGGGGCAGCACGGGCTGGATTTTGTGCGTAATGAAGACATCCTTTACGAAGGATGCAATGATGGAGCTCTTTCCAACCTCGGGGTCGCCGCAGACACATATGCGGACTGCGCCAGGTGGTCAGATAGGAAGGACAGTGCAAGGGCGGAAAAGAACAATACCAGTTGCCATAATTTACTATACATGTTGCTTCATGCTCAAGAGGGAAGAGGAGGCCGAAAACAAGAACTCTGCCTGTGGGATCCTAGAGAAGGATTGAGCGCTAGGTGACTGGTAAGCGTAGGTACACAGTAGGAGATAATATGATCGCAAGTTTATGGATTTACTGCGTACAATCAGCGGAGTTACAATTGTCGTGAGCTTCCCAGTTAAAGGTGCGGGAGTTGCCGACCGTCTGGGTACGGACGTATGGAGTACATACGAAGTAGGTGTACTTCGTACTCCTATTATTATTAGACTCGGCTCTTCGGCAGTATTAAACTTTAGTATGGGCGCAACACAATGTCCGTTCCGTAGAATGCGGACAAATAGATGGATGGGTAGCTGGAAGAAAGCAAGACCGAGCTGCGTGGGACCCAGTGGCTGAAGATATGTTTGATCAATCATATGAACAATATCAACCGTATCAGCAATAGAACTCGTTGAAAAATAAATCCTAACGTATCAGATCAGGGTCCCCCGGATTTTCATAATGCAGGTGCCTGGGTGGGTGGTCATCCCCCGCATCTGCGTTGTAGCGCGTGCCCTAAGCAGCGCTTAAGGAAAGTCGTACCTTGCCTGACGACCTCCGTCAGATCAACGTGGGCGCAGAATCACCAGATTCGACCAGCGGGTGATCTGGCTTCACTATGTTCCTTGCCGTATAGGCCATTCAAAGACCTTCCACTCTTTATCAATCACTGTACATACAGGAAGCTACCAATCGTCGTCCTGTTAACCGGTCCTCAACCGCCCGACAGTCTGCGCCTTGTGGGCAGCAAGAGCGATATATAATCCTCCGCGCGGCCCAGGCGTCGGTCGCTGGCAGGCCCTCAGGATTGCCATTGTCATCAATCCGGTCTGCTGAGCCTGGCTGTCAATTGATATAAGAGAGTAGCATAGGACGTCCGGCCCCACCGGGTTCCGATGCGGCAAGATGTTGTAAGTGTACCAGGGATTAGCCTACGTCGGCCGTCGTCGGTACTGATATCTGTCATGAAGCGTCCTTCCTCCGCCTCCGCGTTATCCAATAACCGCGCAGACTCTTCCAAATGGCCAACCTGCGCCTATGGTCGAGACCAACAACAGCATCAGCCATCCATCGGGTCCCGAGTATCAGTTAGTGGTGGGAGAAGGTTAGAGCTACGAACGATATCCCATGGTGGCCGCTACTCACCCGGCCTTAGGAACCTATATACTCCGTGACGATATCCATCTGGCTACACCTCCGCCGCATCCCAGCGATGCGCCAATTGTTTCGAATAACCCACTATCCACTAACCCGTCCCCTCCGACATGTGGGACTAAGCTTTCATTGGTGATAATCAACCCTCGCGCCCCTCCCCCTCAACTTTACCGGACGACTACATTCACAAGCAGCCAGTCTGCCTTGGCTCGGACCACAAGCTTCGGACAAAAGCCTAACGGGGCCCACGCGGGAGACACAAGCAGTGATGGGGGTTGGTCAAATGCAAGTAATGGCGTGCGACCGCCAGGCGTGCCGGCATTCGGAGAAGGCAATCCGTCATTGGCACAACCGAATGGCAACGTGGCTGCCAAAGATCCCTCGAAAAGGCGAAAACCGAAAAACAACATCGTAAAAAGCAATTCTTCTTTCGTTTCACGAGTCATACCTCATGAAGCTCTGGCAAAACGGCTGCAGGACCATAGTCCGGATGGTTTATTCGCCTTCGCAAATATTAATAGGGCTTTCCAATGGCTAGATCTCTCTTCCAGCAACAAGGTGTGTACTGCTATATCTTGGAGAGCTTACTACTAAACCCTATCGCAGCAAGAACAATTGACAAAGATCCTTTTTACGAAAGCTCATGCATTGTGCCACGATGTGAACACGTCAACGAAGACATCAAGCCATATTGACGTCGTGATGGGCTTTTCTTCCGGAGATGTGATCTGGTATGAACCAATATCAGCAAAGTATGCTCGCATCAACAAGAATGTAGGATCGTCCACATTGTCCCAAAACACTGTTCTTGTTTGGACTAACCTTGACGTCACTTATGCAGGGAATTATCAACAATTCAGCAATATCTGAGATACGATGGGTACCAGGCTCGGAGAATCTGTTTCTTGCCGCGCACATGGACGGCAGCCTAATAGTGTATGACAAGGAAAAGGAAGATGCGGGCTTTACCCCGGAGGATAGTGAAGTGACGCCCCCAGGACCATACGGTGCAACGCATTCGACTCCTTCTGTCCGGGTGATGAAATCCATACATTCAAGAAATCAGAAGAGTAATCCGGTCGCTTGCTGGAAGCTTTCCAATCAGCGCATTAACGCGTTTGCCTTTTCACCCGACTGCCGGCATCTAGCTGTTGTGTGCGAAGATGGGACACTGCGGGTTATTGATTATCTAAAGGAACAGTAAGGCCCTCTACACGGTGCATCGACGGGCTTTTTGTCTGACTGATTAGGCTTCTGGACATATATACAAGCTACTATGGCGGCTTCTTGTGTGTATGTTGGTCTCCAGATGGTAAATACTTCTTGACAGGGGGCCAAGATGATCTGGTATCTATCTGGTCTCTAGCGGAACGTTGTATTGTGGCACGGTGTCAAGGCCACAATTCTTGGGTTAATGCTGTAGCATTTGATCCATGGAGATGCGACGATAGGAATTACCGATTCGGCAGTGTGGGAGAAGATTGCAGGCTTCTTTTATGGGACTTCAATGTTGGCATGTTACATAGACCGAAGGCGGTAGGTACCTGGGACTCTTTCTCTTGCGGCAGGTTCTGTCAAGTGATGAATGCAAATGCTGACCCGGGTCCTTTCCCCTTAGATCTCTCGGCCTAGAGGAAGCATTGCCAATAGCATAGCTATGCAGCGAACCGAAAGCCAGTCAATCCATCGACTACGGTCAAACTCTACTTCCAGCCCGTTCGCGATGGAGGATGGTGATGGGCAGGTTATCACCCATCCTGTAGAGCCGAGACCTCTAACTGCGATGCTGCCGCCTGTCATGGTAAGTGGGATCGCAAGCTCTCGAAACAACATTGGTTCGAAGCTCATTGATGACTGACGCGACCCTTTCAGGCGAAGAACGTTGACCCGGATCCACTGAGTTGGCTAGGATTCGAGGAGGACTGCATAATCACAGCTTGCGGAGATGGTAAGTAGACCAGTCCCATGTATCGCACGGCGCAAAATGCATCACCTTTTGCGTGCTAGGCAAACGGAAAGACCGATTGCTGACCAACCTCAACAGGCCATATACGTACATGGGACCGTCCTCGAGAAATGGTTGGCAATGAAGCGGGGGATCTAGCTTCCGAAGTCAGCAGCCCGGGAAATAGCGCGCAAGGAGCCTGATTCTTCAAGGCCCTTCCGCAACCGCATCTCGTGGACGCCCTGGTGCATGGTCCTATCAATAATGTAAAAGTAATGACGGTGGTTGTGTGTTGTGGCTTTCCCTTCTCCAGGGGCTGCGGATCTTGTTCGTCCGAATCCCAATTGTACCGTACCGTACGAGTACCTTACCGTGCCTGAAATCTTCTTAGGCTAGCACATCTCGGCGTCTCCAGTGGGAGGGACAGTCGGGCCGAAGAGGCGGAAGCCAACGCGTAAGGTACCTGTACCGTATTTCTTAGGTCGAAGGGGTGGCGGCCGGCGTGGCTGGAAGGCTGAACCGCCTCGCACACTCCCTCCCTTCGAAGGCGTGCCTTTTCGAGACCAGGCTAGGTATCGCATCACTAAGGTAGCGTACGTCAGTATGAATACCTTATCTAACTGACCAACCTCTGCCCAAAGAGAAGAAGCTGAGCGAGATGGTAAATGATCATGGAGTACGAACGAAGTTCATTCAGTTTTCCTCCAAGTTCGAGTGTGCTTTGAACTTGGTTTCACCCACACGGTTGGTCCTGCCCTTTACTTGTGAAGTAAGATACCTGATGGGGCCGTAGCCTGTTGCTGCACTTGCAGAAGCCGAAGATAAGCGGGAGCGCGGGCTTTGACTGAATTCTCCCGAGAAGCGCGGATAGGTAGCAAGACCATCATTCTTTTGACATGTGCAAGGCGTAAGGTACCTGTAACGATGCTCCGTTGTAGTTAGTAGCGGAGCCTTGATCCGCTGGTTGGGATGCAAAAAGTGAAAATAAATGGGTCCTCGCGGACCTCGCCTGGGAGCTGTCCCGTTGGTCCCCGTCAAAATAATCCCCCAGTGTGACATGTGTCCCATCTTCAGATGCACACCACAGTAGTCGTACTACTCCATCAGGTAGGCATGGGACAATAAATGGCATATTTCTCTACCTGTCACTTTTCCTTATGGCGGTCGTACGCATATGCTGGGCTTGTCTTATCTCGCTGCTCAAATCGCGCCATCGGCTAAGACCCGCGGTCGTCTCTGCACGTCATGCGGATACGAACCTCACTACTGTACTCGTACCACCTAAAGCATGAAGGCACTTCGTCCTTTGTCCCATGCACGAACCTGCAAGACTTGTACGGTAAGAAAAGGCCTTGTAGATACAGCTGTAGTACAGACTGGTGCAGTGTGTTTGGTCAGGTAAGGTAGCTTAGCCTTGAATCGTCCCTATCGTACAGCGAGGGAGCAGCAGAAGTACTTGTATCTGAGGTACATCCTAGAGGGTAGATAAGGTACCTAAGGTAAGGTCTGTAACCATACCAGTCACCAAGTAAGGGTACCTCAGTAACCTTACCATCTACCAGTGTTGTGCTTGTAGTAGTTACTGCATCGTTTTGGTCGCAATCAACATCGTCAAATTCTGACGTTGGGGTCTCCTGAAAGGGTGCCCAGCGGCGCATCTGCTCCTAGCTTCTTCCAACGTTACTATCTCATGCACCTGTGACGTCCCAAGGGTCTCTCGCCGACTCTACGCCGCTATGGCGTTCGATTTCTTTGGGAGCGGCACGGCGGCAGCCAAGTATTTCGACATCAGGTAGTCCATCACGTCACTTCTGTACCCAGTCATCCACGACTAATACATCTCTACGGGCAGGCTTGACGACGATGTAATCTTCCTGCGTGGAAGTCCAGCAGAGGCCGCCAGTGCGGTCCTGAAAGGCACACTGGTACTGTGTCTCGCGGAATCTCTACAGGTCAAAAATATACATTTACGATTGACGGGCGAGTCCAGAGTAGCGTGAGCGACCTTTCGAGTCCTTGCTCTCCGACCCAGCAACTGCTGACGTGCAAAAGATGGCAGGAGCTGCACTCGACACAGACCACCAGGCCGGGGAAAGTGAAGCAACAACAAGTCTTCTTTCAGCACCTCTGGACGTTCGTGGAATCTCCCAAGACGCTCAGGGCTGGCAATTACGAATGGCCCTTCCAGGTCGTCATACCCGGCGACACTGCAGAGAGCGTCGAAGGCTTACATGATAGCTGGGTGGCGTGGAGGATGAAGGCCACCATTGAACGTGGTAGATTGGCGCACAACCTCACGGCACGGAAGCATGTTCGGATTGTTCGAACCCTCGGTCCCGGCTCCCTAGAAACAGCACACGCTATGGTATGTTGTGTGTTGTCACATTTGGAAGTTCAACATCGTGCTCACCGATGATTAGGCGATAGAATCCATCTGGCCGCAGAAGGTTGAATATTCCCTCAGTATACCGACAAAAGCTTTTATATACGGCACCGCGGTCCATGTGGATATACGACTCGTCCCGCTTCTCAAAGGGCTCAAGATTGGCAAGATTACTGTGATAGTGTTCGAAACGCAGGATCTCGAGACGATGGACCGAAAGCATCAGAACGTCCGCAATATCGCCATTGAGGAGTGGGACATGCAAGCAGAGCAAGCCGAAGACTTCGAGAATGGCCAAGAAGGGTTCATGGCCAGTAAGGACATACAGCTCCCGAGGAATTTACGGAAGTGCATGCAGGACGTTCACTGCCAGGGTATCAAAGTTAGACATAAGGCTAGATTCAACGTGCAGTTGTTGAACCCTGACGGCCACGTATCAGAGGTGAGATTGCTTTCAAAGTTTCGAGGAAACAGGCTAATATCGTAGCTCCGAGCTGTGCTACCCCTTATGATTTTTATCTCCCCCAATCTAAGGCTCGACGAGTCCAACAATGTCACCAATCAGCCAACAGTGGAAGATCTTGAGGAGCTGGACGGGCGGACCTTCGCCCCGCCTTTATATGGTGAACATCAATTCGACCAGCTCTATCGCGAGATCGACCCATCAGCGTACATGACTCCTGCTGGTGGGCGAAGCGGCGTAAGCACCCCTTTTCTGGCGCGCAGTCGCAATGCTTCGCACGAGAATCTTGCTTCGCTTGCTGGTGTTACTCAAGGCGCGTTCGCCCCTGAGGCTCTTGAGAACCGCCTGATCGACCTACATATGGACCCATCCGTGCGTTCACGCAACCGCAACCAACATTCACTTTCGGGCAGTACCACGCCGCATCATCCTGGGGAGGACGGGAACCTGGATCTTGTCAGCGGTAGTAGGACTCCCAGTGAATTTCCGCATAGTGCTCCACAGAGCAACCCTCCGAGCGTTCCTCATAGCAATCCTCTTTCCCGTCAGCCGTCCGAGGAGGAGCCTGGTACCGAACACTTGCGCATTGACACAGCCGAATTGTCGAGAGTGCCCAGCTACAACACTGCCGTCAAGACTCCAGCTAGGACGCCCTACAGCTCTGGCCTTCCCGGTTACATGGAAGCCCTCAGTGCTCCACCTAGCCCACCCCTAGGAACGTCATTACCTGGCAGGGTACACTTTTCTGAGACCGTCGCCACATACGATGATTACTTCGGACCTGCTGCAAGCCGTTCACATTCACAGAGCCCCGCATTGGATAACGACGCTACCCCTCGTTCTGCGCTACGAAGTCCTCATTGATGTAGAAACGTCTTTTGGTTGGTCATGGCTTTTGAACAATTGCACACGAGCGATTTTGCACACGCGGGGAAGCATAGGCTTATGGCGCAGTCAAGGATACATGGGCGAAGACAGGAGTCCTGATTGGTTGGATAGACGTTGTTTGTTTCCTGAGTTGGTGCATGACGCTCGCGCATATGCCCAAGCACATTGGGTTGTTCTCTTTTATTTTCCCGCACAGCCTGGGGGTTTGAGTGTCTTTCCGGCGCATTCAACGCACAGCAGATACCTAATCTCTCTCTCCATAGACTGCCAACCGCAGATACCCGACGCAACCATTCTCTCGTTCCAGCCATGGAGCAGGTGTCGAATTCATGCGGTATAGTCACATATAGAAATATCGATCAAATGTAATGTGAGCGCCTCCCTAGTTATTATCCAGTTCTAGCCACGAAAAGAGGTGGAGTGCTGTTGAGCTAAGGACGATTCCATGCTATAACAACTCTATGATATATATAATCTACACATCGTGCATATCAGCACGAGGGATGGATGGTCTGTTGGTGGTGAACAGCTGACCCTTAATTGACCCTTAACGAGGCCTTTTCCCCGGCTTGGCAACGTCACCCTCATTTCAGTCTGTGGGGCAAGCTCTCCTCTCCCTCTACTCTCTCCCTCTCCCCGGCCCGGCAACAAAAGGACTGCGTTCTTTCTGAGCTTGAGCTCCCAGAACGGTCCACAACCACATTCAGGGGCGCCAACTCCGAATCCGAGGCTCGATGGCTTCCAATCAAGCTCAGGCGGGCTTGCCCCTGAGGCAACCTACAAATGCCAGCTTGACTGACGATGAAGCTGTACCTGAGGAGGATACCAGTACTGTACGCCTACAAAGCAAACGCGACATATCTATTGTGGAGCAATTGCCAATACTAATTCTTCCCAGACGACTGGCTTATTCCAAGAACGACTGCGCGCATGGAAGCATGCCTGCGGTTATCTCGAGAACTACGTCTCTGCCACGGAGAAGATGCAGAAGGCCCAGGGTCATGAGGTTGAGAAAGTGCTCAAGGTTAGACAGAAGTTCTATATACTTCCGACATTATAGTTGACTAATTGTCTATGCAGACAATATCTCAACCGCTGAGAGAAGGACACCATTTCGACCAAGCGCTGGGCGGTGTTGCGGGGTTTTTCGAAAATCTTCGGTCCAACACCCAGGTACGGCTATGATCCTTCCAACGTCTCCTTAAAATATCACGGTTAACATGTTAAAGGGAATAGCGAACGCGCACTATGAGACTGAGAAGAATTTGAAAGGGTCGGTGCTGCCTATTCTGAACCGCCTGCACGCGGAGATCAAGAACAAGTCGAAAGAAATCGAGAAGGGAGCTGGAAAGGGCGCAAAAGCTGTCGACAAGGCTCGTAATGCAAGTCAGAAGCACATCGAACTTCTGGGACAGTATACTGGAACATTCGATAGCTCGGGTGGCAAGATTGATGCTCTCAGCGATCCTTATGTCCTGCAGCGTGGTGTTCTGCATCGACTGCACAAGCAGGTAATAGAAGAGAACAAAAACCGTCAAGATCTGCTAGCAGTACAGCAGGGCTTCCAACAGTTCGAGGCCCACATCATCAGCGTCATCCAGCAAGCAATGGGCACGTTCGCACAGCTTGTCGGAGGACAGGCTGACCGCACCAAGGCCATGTATCTGGATATGGTCGGCACCGCTCAGCGCATTCCACCCGACTTTGAGTGGAAGGGGTTCCTCAACCGGAATCAAGACATTCTTGTGGATCCTAATTCTCCGTTGAGATCTGTCGATCACATCTCGTTTCCGAACCAGGGGCACCGTGCGACGCAGCCTCTGATCGAAGGAACATTGGAGCGGAAAAGCAGAATGTTCGGCAAAGGCTACAGTGCCGGGTATTATGTTGTCACTCCCAGTAAATATCTCCATGAGTTCAAGGATAATGACAACCAACGAACCGACCCTACACCAGAGTTGTCCCTCTACCTTCCGGACTGTCTCATCGGTGCCGTGGACGGCACCAAGTTCCAAGTGAAGGGTAAGGATGCCAGCAAAGGAAAGGTCGGCGGTGCCTTTTCCACCAGCCACGAGCTCTCATTCAAAGCTCATACACCCGAAGATGCAAAAAAGTGGTGGGAGATACTGCGCACCGCTGCCGGCCAAAGTGGCGACAAACCAGTATTCTCGGAACCACCTAGCCCTGTGGCGAGCCGTCAGGCCAGCTACAGCTCGCAGAAAGCAGCTGCTCAGCCGGCTCCGCTGCAGACCCAACAGGCTGCGAGGGGTCAGCAAACGACGATGAGCCCTGCAAGCGCAGAGCCCAAGTCAGCCGCCAGTAGTGGCTCAGCAGCGGGACCCTATTATGGCTCGCCTCGTGCCAATGAGGCCGGGACGACGGGCCCCTCTCCCACCACGGATGTGCGAGATGCTGCTCAAATGGGCAACGGCACGACGAAGCCAACAGGATCTGGGGTAGAAGGAGCGCCTGGTCGCTATTGAAAGAGCGAACTAGCCTCGCATGAACTTTTACGATGTGTCGTTTCATTACCGTAGTGTCTTCGACTGGTGTTTTGTGAACCCATTGAGGCGTATGTTATGATACCGTTGTCTTACCCAAGACAAATGATAATTACCCCGTTTTCGCAGAATTTGCGGCAGTTGTCTAAGCGTCAAGGTTGACTGGGCCAGCAATTGAAACTTTAGTGGCTCTGAGATCCATTCATGTTTCACCAATGAAGAACGCAAAGGTGACCTGATGTTCATACAAATGAAAGCCCGGCGGGGCTGGCACATGCCCATACCACTCCAGTGCCTGTGACGACCGACCATAAAGAGAACAAGACGAAGCAGACGCCAAAGATTGGAATAGCGTGACCCCGTTCGCTATGCTGACACCCATCAAAAGGTGCTTGACACCCGACTACCTCCATGGAAACCCAACTCCCCTATAGACAGGACACCAAAAACTAAGGAAAACCGCCTTCACTTCGAAATATGCCCGCTTCCCTAACCAGTACTGCCCGCACTACCACATGTCATCGTCTCCATTGTCCTCACTCTCGTCAAACACTGACTCATGATACCGGTACCGTTGCTCCCTGGTACCATGCACAGTACCGGATCCAGACTGGCCGCCGTAATGGTCAGTGTAACCACCATAATCATCCCGCTCTTCTGGACTACGGGAATGTGCCCGGTTCGGGTTATTTTGTTGATCGTGACCATGGTCATGACTGTATAACTCCGTGTCTTCAACGTATCCCACGCCGTCATCCTGCCTATGGTAGCCTTGATGCTGTTCCTGATCATGCCTCTGCCGGTCTTGACGGTCC
The DNA here is from genome assembly GCA_001599915.1 of Symbiotaphrina buchneri. Taxonomy (NCBI): domain Eukaryota; kingdom Fungi; phylum Ascomycota; order Symbiotaphrinales; family Symbiotaphrinaceae; genus Symbiotaphrina; species Symbiotaphrina buchneri. The sequence goes on along the minus strand of BCIG01000028.1, from coordinate 76,770 downwards.
TGTTGCTACACAGACGTCAGTGTGGATAGGGATTGGTACAGATTGAGAAGATCTTACCTCCTGATACCTCTGATAAGCGGAGAATTCTTCCGGCTGGCTCTGCTGTTGCTTTTGTTGTTGCTGCTGTTGTTGCCTTTGCTGTTGCCGCTGGGCGGCAGATTGAGGTATCTGGAGATGAGGATGCATCTGCTGAACTTTCGCCAGGTACGAGTACATGAAGTTACTTAGCAGGACTTGCGAGTAGAGCGGTCGGCGGGGATTTGCCAACTTTAGGTGGGCCATCCTGTAGATAGCACGCTCTTCAAGGATCGAAAACCGAGTCCAGTGATAGTCGATATCCGGTTTAAGGACTCGTGGTGGAGGGTCGGGTGACAGCCCTCGGAGTGAGCTGGCCTTCTTCCCAGACGAGTCACGATCTGATTTCTTTTTGCCTCCGCCAAAGAACGAGGAGAACAAACCAGAATCCTTCTCTTTCTTCTGCTCACCGCCGGACCGTCTACCGCTTTCTTTCTTTCGTTCTTCTTCCAGCCATATGCTCTCTCTGTCAAGTACTAAGCTCTCTCTTCCGCGCCCTCCTTCTATAGAGTTTTGGATCACATCAAGCCGTGTATTATCATGGACTTTATCTGAGGTTCTGCCAGCTTTCAGTCGCGGCTTTCTCGGCAAGCCCTCCTTTTCGTCTCTTTCCTTCTCCCTTTTTTCCTTTTCTTCGCTCCCGCGAAGCCAGCCCCAGCTCGATTTCCTGCTGCCCTCGCCTGCCTCCTTGTCTTTCTTGTCTTTCTGTTTCTTATCTGCCTTCTTGTCCTCTGCCAATGTAGGGATGAAAGAGAGACTGTCGGTCCGCGTGCTGTTGCCCGGAAGTGGGGAAGGTTTGTTAGCCATGTCATTGAGGGTCTGCGGCTCTGATCGTGCGTTTTGAGCATGCCTAATGAGTCCAGGACGCTTAGGTAACCGCCCTGTAGGCGGACCAGGGCCTAATGGTACCTTCGGTTGGAGTACAGGCGGGGGTTCATGAGATGATATGCGCTCCGGTAAATCTGTTGTAGGGAGCCTGCGAAGTTGGCCTGGGGCCTCTACAGAGGGGGGTGTCTCCACTATCTTCGGAATCGATCCCGACAACGCCGGGGAAGTCTCGATGTGGTCTGGTTCTGCTCTCGGCGGAGTAGGCGCGCTGTGTTGATGATCTTGAACAGAAGAATATCCTGCCAGTTCCGACGTCGACATGTTCGTGTGCGGATGAGCAATTGCCTCGTTTGATACCTCCACAGGGGATCCCCGTAATCGTGCAAAGCGGCCTTCCTTTGCAGGCAACTCTTCCTGCACTGCGGGAGGACTTGTTGGAGCGTCATCGTGTTCAGCCCCCATGGCGCGGGCTGCTCTTTTAGATGGCGGAACCCTCTCGCCACGACGGAGACTACCCCTACGATAAGTGGTTCGTGTAGATCTCCGCAAAGCGGCACCCGGAGGTGCTGCGGGTAAGATGGGCATATCCTCATCCGCTAGCCCTTCTGCTTCAAGTTCCCCGGAAGGTCGGACAGAGTCCAGGCTCAACTTACGCACCAGTTGCGAAGGATCATCAGCCAGGGTCCCAAGCTCCTGGAGGTCCAAGACACTGATCGGGCTCGTGCTTCCTGTGGCGGCTCTTTTATTTTCTAAAATTTCCGCTCCATCAGTATAGCCATCCGCACCAGAGCCGCCTGAGTTGTCAATCTGCTTGGAGAGTATCGACTTCTTCCTGCGCAAGCTGCCGGCCGAGCCGTCATGCAAGGATCCCTGAGGAGACAGAGAATTGCCACGTGACCTGCGCTGGATCTTGTCTAGCCTCTCTTCAAAGAACGTCTTGAACTCCTTCGGGGCCAGTTCAGGATGTAACCGAGCAGGAACCCAGAATAGACTCGACGCGTCGTCCTCATCGCTCGATGCACTTGGCGCAATAGACGGCACATCCATTCCGGGGTTGAACGTTGGTAAATCCGGATCCGCTCGAGCACTGACATCCATAGACATGCGGCGAAGGGCTTGCAGGTTGCTAAGCTCCTTAGCCACATCTGCAGGGCTTGACTCGTGATCAATATTGGGCAGTTGATATGCCTTGGTGCTGGCATCCGAGGGCGAACGTTCAATTGCAGATGAGCCAGATTCCTTTTCAGAGCCAAAGCTACTGTTACGTTTGGGGGAGCTGCTGCCAGTCAAGGGAGGAGAGACACGCTCATTCGACATTGTGCGTGATGGAGGGGGCCGGGGAGCCCTTGTGCGAGCACCAGTTGTGTCGATAGTGTCGTTGAGAGGTGAGCTAATGAAGCTCAAAGGCCTTGGGTCACGTCCCCCATACTCATTCTCCCCATACATATCCCCTATTGCTTCTGTGACATGGTGGTTATCATCGCTTATCGAGAGCGCCTTTCGGACATGTCTGGCCTGCGGTGTCCCGCTGTAGTCATGTAATGGATTCGATACCTATAGGAGGGGCAATGGTATTTGTCAGTTTTGAATGTCCAATAGATCAGGTATCTGTCGTGCTACTTTGCACGCAGCCAGGGGCACGAGCTCGGTACGCTCCGTTTGAAGAGTCGCGAGCCAAAATAGGGAAAGCATCAAACCTCGAAGACGGGAATGGATAAAGTAAATAGAGCCGTACCTGCATGGAAATAGATGGCAGGCGAAAGGATGCAGAGCCGCAAAAGGTGCAACCGACGCTCCCGTATATAAATGTCTCGCCTGACGATCGTTCGTGGCTAGGCTTGGCTCGTTCATTGGAAAGCTCCTAGACGCAGGACAGCCTCGCATCAATGGAGCAGTGTGATCCTCAACAAGATGTCAGGGGGGAGTCTAAAGATGATCTCGCATATAGATGTACCGGCGACCGCTGATACATGAGGGTTGAGTTGGCGGAGACGGATGATGATGAATGAATGAAAGGACGGATGATTGGTTGGTTGAAGGGCGGATCTGGTACATGAATGGATGAATGAGGGCTGCACCCGTTAATGAACGGATGCCGGGGGTGTTGGCGCTAAAGGTCTGGCACTTGGCAGGTTTAAGCTTCTTCCAGGTCGCACTGCCATTTAACCACAGAAAGGCCGCTTTGGACTGGGACCCCTTTATAACTGGCTTGGTTTACACGATCCCTTTACCGCTATCTCCCTAAGTAAGGTAATCTTACCTTAGGGAAGGCAGGATGCTACCTGTGGAGAATGCAGGGCGGTGTGGTAGACATGGAAAGGCTGTCAGCCACCATCAAGGACCGGGGTTCTGAGCTATCTGAGCAGGTCGTTGCTCTGCATGAAATAAGAGCACGTTGGATGGCAGACAGTGTACTCCGTATGCTGCAATAGAAGAAATAGCCCTTCGAATGATGATAGCTCCTGACAAGCACCCGAGGTAGATAGACAAGCATTGAACATTCTCTATTTCAGACGCCAATTTAGACAGTAACGGCATCAAGAAATTGTACCTGAACGCATCCTCCCATCCAACTGACAGCTGGCAGCTGCTGTCGGAACGACCCATCAGTCTCGTGTAGATATCTACAAAAGTCACCGATCGCATCGGACGCCCAAAAAAATCACACACTGTCCCCGAATCAGAAGCCTTTTTTAGGCTCTCATATGTAGATCCACACGCACCTACACCAAGGACTCTGTCATATGGCAATAAGAGCCGCAATTGGTGGTTCGCAACTAGAAGGGCGAAGCACAGTAGTCCGTCGTATTATTTATCACTCAAACCCCGTTGGAGTCGTTGAACGCCTGGTCCGCTCATCCTATAGGCCTAACAAGGCTTGTCGTCAAGAAAATGCCATGCAAGCATCAATCCGCAGCCCCGCACATCTAGCATATACCGCTTGGTGCCCGCGAGCACTCATAATCACTGCATCTGGAAAAGAGCCGTAAAGAAGACTCAAGATGTAGTCGCTCCTTCGGAAGCCTTTCCCTTCCCATTGCCTTCTTGTTTGTCCTTCTCATGTATGCTGGCATTCGTGCTGTCATCTTCATACAGCCCGTGCTCCTCGATATACTTGATTACAGGCGCTGGAACCAAGTACTGCACACTCATTTCTCTCCGCAGAAAGAGCCGGATCTTGGTGCTGCTCACATCATTCTGAATCAGTTGCTGAATAACATGAATGTTGTCCTTCCATTGTTGCAGGCTGGCTAACGCATCATCGATATCTGTGCCCGATCTTTCAATGATGAATGTGCCGTATCGTCCCAGGATATGATCCAGGTCTTTATCACTCCAAACTCCTGGTGTTGACATGGTTTGGACCAAGTCCGCCCCTGCCAGGAGTGAGACTTGAACATGCTTGCGTTCGCCGGTATACGTCTCCACGCCACCTTGTACCACGTTGATTTCATAATCAAAGTGATCCAGTACAATGGCTGTGGGCTGATATTCTTTCTGCGATGCCTCCCACGGGTCCACCATCAACCAATTTGAGGTTTGATCAACGGCTATCTGACACATACGGATCCTGGACGCTGGATCAGTGATAAATACTTTCTTGGCATTGACACAAGACGGTCACCTGTGTTCTGCGCTTGCAAGGCCAGCCTTCTTGTACGCGTCCGATACCGGGGAAAGATAACCCCCAATGATCTCGAAGTTCGTATTGAACCTTGCGTAATCCGCAGCCATTTCAAACATGCGAAGATGCAGATATGTAATAGGAGAAAAGGAACCGCAAGCGACCAGCAGTAGAGGTGTTTTCGAAGAATCATTCATCACCTTCTTCAACCGATGGCGAGGGAAGGTGTACGTTCCTGTGCTGGTATCGGTTGGTGCAGCCGGCGCATTGCCTTCCGGGCTCTCCCCCGAAGAGTTGCGGCTCGAATCGCCTTCTGATGGAGCCTGTAGCGGTTGATCCATGGCGTTTTGGTTAAAATGAGATACAGGCTGCGATAGCTGGCTATGCCCGTATGGAGGAACGTCGCCAGGCGGTGGGGATGACGACGAGATGGCTCTATGATGTTGGGGGCAGCCGCCGGCAATCTCCGGGAAATGCCGCACGCAGATCTGTCTGACCTGCTCTTCTGGGCTCGCTGTCGCTGCAAATGCCAGATCTGAGGAAGTTTACATGCAAGACGTCGAGATGACCTCTGGTGTCGCTGTTCTCTAAGATATGGTGGATGGCGACGGACAAAAGCATCGGCGAGCTGGAACGGAGTGGGATTGGGGCAAGCGGATAATTAATGCTACCAATTATTATTCTGGTGGGGTAACGGCAGGCGAGAAAGCCCAGAACGGATGTGCGTTCTCGGCGTCTTTGACTGTTCGGGTCAACAAATGCCTGGCCCTGGGTAGTGGGTACGAATAACTGCGAAGAAAAGAGCCCACGGAATCCCAAGGTGGCTGGTGGAAGGCGGGTGCTTCTTCGCTATTACTGCGTCCCTACAACAGATGGATCACCTCCTGAATAATAAGGTAGGTAATGTCTACTACGTGATTTTCACCGTCGGCCATGGAGTGTGGACCGGGTTTGGGCTACAAACGGAGAGCAGCAGTACTAACCTGCTTACTGTATCGCAGACCGGTTATCTGCCCGGGTATCTTTAGCTACCTTACCGTAAATAATCAATTTGATTTTCTAGTAGTTGCTCGGTGAGCTACCTAAGCCACTCCTGCACTGTACTGTATTTCCTCTGCGAGACCGGCCAGCCGTCTCGAAGCGATAACGGGAGGTGGGATGCAGATGCAAACAACTTCCCCTCGCGCTGTAGTGTAAGATCGCGTACATACCTAAGAACAGTGACTACAAGATCTGCAACAGCAGGAGACCTTTGCGCCAGATCAGCTAAGGCGCCTTAAGGTAGCTACCGAATGTTTTGCAGTTATACCTACCTCGTACAAACTGCCGTTGTTCACAGTCCATCAGCTCATCAGGAGTACGGAGGCTCGAGTACCTCAAGCGGCCTTCTCGCGCAATTCTTATCGAAGCGTGGAGATACCCGGTATCCTTAAGTAGGCGAGGTGGACGGAACTTGCCTTGGCGCTGGCTCATGTGGACGCTCTATTAGTAGTAGTAGCGTTCGAGCTGTTACCACTACCTTACTCGTAGAACCACATCATGCTGGCCTCGTCGTAATAATTATTGGATATTCATACATCTACCTTATGTCCGTACCGTCTGCGTCAGACCATTCCACGATCAACGAGTCCATGACAGTCACGGTGGCAGTTACTTTATCGACCGACCAGAGCACACGCATTTGAAGCTGCAATCCTCTTTCTCACATTAACTCCAGACGTGCCCACTTGCAACTGCCTCCGTTCGCCTATGGCGGAAACCGAATAACCCGCATGGAGAGAAGGCCCGGCCGCATATCTTCTTCCCTTTCAGCATCGAACTCGTTTCAGAACCATCAAAGTCACTTGCCGGAAAGTCAGGCAGCTGCTTCTGTCAGGTAGTTATTGGCCATCCATTTCGTCCACCTCCATCAACCCTTACTCGTCTGTTCATGCCAAACCGCGACCAACTTTATCCCCTCGCTTTGGACAGTCTCCATGGATATTTAGGCAGTACAAGTTCTCATGTCTCCCAGAATAACTCGCTCCTCAGCGAGACTAGCAGCAGATCTCTCTGCGGCTGCAGCAAGCACCACCGCCGCCGCCACCGCTGCGGACCGACCTCCAGACCTCGACTCTTCCAAACCCCAGTCTTCTACCGGTCGAAAGCGAAAGGCTACGGTTGCTGGTGAAGAATCCGCAGAGAATCCGCAAGAACCGATACTTGTCTCCCAGACGAAGAGGGCCAAACGGCAAAGGCTCTCCTCTCAGTTACCTTCGACGACACCGCCTCCAATCGGCTCAGCCTCCACGCCGGCTGCATTGCCGGGCACTCGTTCTAGAAGGTCTAGGGCTTCTACAGCCATGTCGAACACAGGGTAAGAGCTACAATCCCAGAACAATGGACTTATAGTGACGCGGTAATCATGTGCAGGTCATCCTCCGCTGTTCCTGAAGAGGAGTCGGGCCCGTCTGGTGCAACTACGACCTCCAGCAAACGTAAATCTTCTCGGAATAAGAAGTCCACACAAGGTATGTGGCAATACAAGGCCAGGTAGACTAGCACATCGAGCTGATATCTTCGAAGGGCAAGGCACGTCAAACGCAGCATCAGGCTCCTCCGCTCGGCGAACCAGAAAGGGAGCCAAAAAGCTGGATACCGACGTGCAGATGAAGGATGTTGAGGATAGGATGAAGCCCAGCTCTCAAGAAGCACCTGATCCTCCTGAAGATGAGGATGATACCAGTGACGAGGAAGGTGAAGATACTACGGTGCAAGATATGGCGGATGACGAAGATGATCTCGATCCGTTCGGTAGCGGTCATTTTGGAGGGCGACGACTCCCGGTCAGTGGCATCTCAAACACGCTACGAGCTTTGAGTGGCATGATGTCTGGGATGTCGTCGCGCCTACGAGAGATCCTGAATAACTTGAAAAGAGTCGATGATCCGTCAGTGCAATTCATAGCCTTGCAGGAGCTTTCGGAAATATTGCTAGTCTCTACGGAAGATAATCTCGCGGGTCACTTTTCGCCAGATCAGTTCGTGAAGGAACTCATCGCTCTTATGCAACCCAGTGAATTCGGGGAAGAGAATCCCGAGATGATGTTGCTGGCGTGTCGATGCATAGCCAACCTAATGGAGGCCCTACCTGCTTCTACAGCTAATGTGGTCTATGGTGGTGCAGTACCAGTTCTGTGTCAGAAGCTCCTCGAGATCCACTACATAGACGTCGCAGAACAAGCTCTAAGTGTATGTCACCTCGCCGCCCTTGCAATCTACCCCTCTTCTCCGAGCTTGTGCTAACCTATCATAGACTCTGGAGAAGATATCGGTTGAATTTCCCGCGTCGATCGTACGGGAAGGAGGTCTCACGGCCTGCTTGACCTATCTCGACTTCTTCGCCACTAGCACACAACGGACTGCCGTGACGACAGCCGCAAATTGTTGTCGGAATATACCAGAAGACTCTTTCCCCGTTGTCCGGGATGTGATGCCAATCCTGCTTGGTGTTCTCGGTAGCAGTGACCAGCGAGTCGTTGAACAAGGCTGTCTATGTGTCTGTAGAATAGTGGAGAGTTTCCGCTATCGGCAAGACAAGCTCGAGGAACTCCTGAGCAGCGAGATCTTGAAAGCCGTTCTACGTCTTCTACTACCAGGCACTACGAACTTGATCGGTCCTAATATCCATACTCAGTTTCTGCGTGTTCTCGCTATCACAGCTCGTGCGAGCCCTCGCTTGTCCGCGGAACTCTTCAAGATGAATATTGTGGACACACTTTATCAGATACTCACAGGCGTCTCGCCGCCTACTGGTACAGATGATGTTGCTTCCAAGATTGACAGTGTCATGATCATGCAGGCATTGATTCACCGACCAAGAGAGCAGATTTTTGAGACCCTCAATGTCATCTGTGAACTTCTTCCTGGCTTACCAAAGGATGGGTTATCGACACTGAACGATCTCGCCGATGCCGGATATACCGTCGACGATACGGTGCTTTCGTCGGCCCAAAGAAAGTTCCCTACACAGAAACGCCTTGAGCTTTTGAAAGATTGCAAAGCTGAGATTCGGCGCTTTGCTATTATCCTATTTCCCACATTGACTGATGCGTACTCGAGCACAGTCAATCTTAGTGTCCGCCAGAAGGTTCTTACTGCCCACCTCAAGATGTTGTCAAATATGGATAAGGGTATCCTCGAGGATGCATTACGACCGGTTCCGTATGCGTCGTTCCTGTCCTCTATCCTTTCGCAACAGGACCATCCAACCCTTGTGAGCTTCGCTTTACAAGCCACAGAATTATTACTAAAGAGACTTGCATCGATCTACCGGTATCAGTTCTACCGTGAAGGAGTTATGGCCGAGGTGGCCAGACTTGCAGCTACGGTAAAGGACCCGGATAGTCAAACCGAAGGTGCAACACAACCGTATACTATTTCAAGCGCACCCTCCATTTCCTCGGCAAGGTTTGATGATGACAAAGAAGCGGCGGAAGTCGAACGAGTCGACGACGAGAAAGTTGAGGGTGAAGGGGAGACATCTGACGACGATAACGAGGAGCATGATCTGGATGACATGCATGGTGATATCTCGGCTTCTCCCAGCTCGTCTTCTTCTTCTGATCGCAACCACCCCTTGCCTGCTGCCCTGTCAGATGCAAAAGACTACATCACGTCCAGAGCGAATAAGCTCCTCCAAGCGTATGAGAGTGACGAAAGTGGCAAGGAATTAAGGGAGAAAGCTTCACAAATCCTGCGGGATCTGGAGATACTTGGCAAAGAGATCAGGGAATGTTATATCGGCGATGTTTTGGGGAACGGACGTCAGCTCTTCACCAGATTAGCAGGCTACTTTGATGGAGACGTGATCGAGGGCATTACCAGCGCGGAGCTTCTCAATTCAAGAATAGTGCATGCTCTTCTTGATGTGTTTAACAACCCTGATGGTACCTTCCTCGACGCTCCCTATTTATTGACTCTTACTGATCGAAGTCAACAGAACAACGTAGTCGACAGGCTAGGAGCGCTTTCGTGGAGGTTTTCATGGGATCCTCAACCAAGATCAGGGCCCGGACCGCAAGTGCACAGTCGCCAGCCACACCATTCAGCATCTTGACCCAGAAGTTACAGGACCTATTGAGCCGAGCCGAGCATTTTGAAGTGGTGACTGTGCATCAGAATTCTTTCGACAGTAACCGGAGCAGCGCTGCTTCTATGTTGGCCAAACAGCTACGGCTAAAACTTGTGGCCGACGAAGATTCACACATTCCGAAGCCCTATCGCAATATTATGGTTTCCATTCACGCTATAGCGACCTTCAAGGCTCTGGACGATTATCTCCGTCCTAGAATAAACTTGTCGGAGAGACCACGAAGCGCACGACATCGGGAGGGCATGTCCGCACTCGCGGCATTGGCAGCCGCAACTGGCATACCGAACACGCATCAACGTTTAATGGAGAAAGCTTTGGGTTCTCCTGAGCTGGGCGATCCAACTTCAGTTCTCTCAAGCGACAATACACTGCTTGCCCGTGGCACTAGGCCTCAGCGCCAAAGCTCCGCAGCCGCATCGTCGACTACTCAGCCCTTGGAAGAGAAGGTGAGACGTTCTAATCGGAGACTGACCACTCAAGGGACTGCACCTCCGCCACCCCCTCCAGAACCCGAACCTGTGCAGGACCCTCTCGAATGTGCGGATGAACGACAATTGAGCGACGATGACGATGTCGATGAGGACGAAGCGCTGGATGCTATAGTTGATGATCTGGAGGAAGGATTGACAGAGGACAATCCTTCAGAGACGAGCGCGATCAACATGGAGGTCGCCTCCACTGGAAAGGTCACTGCGCGCAAGGAAGACGGTACGAGAGTGTCAACGCCAGCACAGACACCTGGTCAGGGCCAGAAGCAAACATCTACTGCCACATCCAATCCGCAAGCCTTATCTTCCTCCCAGCAGACACTGCCGCGACCCATGTCCTATGCAGCAGCCATTCAATCTGTTCCACAAGACTGGCATATTGAATTTAGTATTGGCGATGAGCCAATCTCCAACGAGACTACCATTTATCGGGCGGTTCGTTTTAATAAGGCCATCCCAGAGGATGCCTTCGCCCGCAACGTTTGGTCCAACGTTCATACAATCAAGTTCAAGCGAGCGCCGGGACCTCCTCCGCCGGAGCCTAGCTCTCTTATAGCTCCACCGGGACATGAATCAGAAAAAACGGCTTCGGGTCTACCGCTTTCACTGGACATGAATCCAATAACGTCGACCATACTAAGCTTGCTCAACATTCTCCATGCTCTCAATGCCAACCTTGACGATGTCATAAGTGAAGGCCACGAGAGTCTCAAGCTTAACGCAGAGCCTCTAGCACAATTTGTGAACACCAAGTTGACGGCAAAACTAAACCGACAGTTGGAAGAGCCATTAATTGTGGCCAGTAACTGTTTGCCCAGTTGGAGTGAAGATTTGGCCCGCCTTTATCCCTTCTTGTTTCCTTTCGAAACGAGACATCTCTTCCTGCAGTCGACATCTTTCGGTTACTCGCGGTCTATGACGAGATGGCAAAATGCCCAGTCGGCGACCGATTCCAGACAGGACAGACATAGGGATGACCGGCCTTTCCTGGGCCGACTACAGCGCCAGAAAGTTCGGATTTCGAGGTCCCGCATCTTGGAATCCGCGGTCAAGGTTATGGAGTTGTACGGTGCTTCACCCAGCATCCTCGAAGTAGAGTACTTCGAAGAAGTTGGCACCGGACTTGGTCCGACACTTGAGTTCTACTCTACAGTATCCAGGGAATTTGCCAAAAAGAAGCTCAGATTGTGGAGGGAAAATGAGTCGAGCGATTCCAGTGAGTTTGCATTCGGCAAGGGTGGCCTGTTTCCAGCTCCTATCAGTCCTGAGCAGGTCGGAAGCGAAAACGGAAAGAAAATACTCCATCTTTTCAAGATGCTGGGGAAGTTTGTCGCTCGCTCAATGTTGGATTCACGTATCATTGATGTACCCTTCAACCCCACCTTCTTCAGGATAGGGGATTCGGCTGCCGTTCCACCATCCCTGGGAGCCGTGAAAGTGGTAGACGACGATCTTGCCAGATCGCTAAAGCTACTCAAGCAATTCGCCGTTGCGAAGAGAAGGATTGACGAAGATGATCGATTATCTGCCGCAGAGAAAGTGAAGAGGACAAATGAAATTGTAATTCAGGGGGTGACTGTTGAAGATCTGGGTCTCGACTTCACTCTACCAGGATACCCAGAAATCGACCTGGTCCCAGGTGGCTCCGATACCTCCGTCACTATCGACAATGTCGATTCATACCTAGAGCGTGTGATCGACTTAACTCTGGGCGGGGGTGTACAGAAGCAAGTAGAAGCATTTCGCAACGGATTCTCGCAGGTCTTTCCTTACTCCGCTTTACGGGCCTTTACGCCAGACGAGTTGGTGATGCTGTTCGGGAGAATGGAAGAAGATTGGTCTCTTGAGAGTAAGTCGATAGCATCATTTGAGAACCCCGCCGCTGTTGTTCCAGGCGCTGACTCCGCTCCAGCACTCATGGACTCCATTAAGGCGGATCATGGTTTCAATATGGACAGCCGCAGCGTGAAAAACCTTCTCCAGACTATGAGCGAACTCTCCGTCTCCGAACGTAGGGACTTCCTACAATTCGTCACTGGCAGCCCGAAGCTTCCCATCGGAGGTATGTTGAGTCATATCCATTAAATAGGCATATCTAACCTCGTCAACATAGGTTTCAAGAGTCTGACGCCTATGTTCACCGTTGTTTGCAAGCCCAGCGAACCTCCGTACACGTCTGACGACTACCTGCCAAGCGTGATGACGTGCGTCAACTACTTAAAATTGCCAGATTACAGCACCTTAGAGGTTATGAAGGCGCGGTTGAAGGTCGCGATCAGGGAGGGCCAGGGTGCTTTCCATCTCTCCTGAACAGTTCGCATTAGTGGAGTAGGGGTGGGTGGTCGAAGTAGGACTCACGATTGAACGAACATCGGTTTTCCCATTGGCATGGTTGCATCCCCTCTACGACCGATCTCATTGGCTCCTGGGGCTGTCTACGAGACCCCAAGAGTCCTGGTGCAGTTGCAGCCCAGTCTGCGAGGTTACCTTGGTGCTATGTGTTTTGCTCGCGGATTTTCTCCTTTTACTTCGTACTTGCTCCTTGCTGCTGCATTTTACGCTGGTGCGCTCGGCGTCCAAGCTTACGGAAACTTGTTCTCATGAAGGATCATCACTTTAGTGGCTAGGGAATAACAAATTGACTTACTACCTCGGCCTGGCGTGCTGTCTAATGCTGTTGCTCTACTGTGACCGCCGTGGACTCCCATCGTCTTTCTATATATCGGGCGGGTATGGTTCCCCTAAGCGGCCCAAACAGCCAGTTGACCCTGGCGGCAAGCACCGCACCAGCTTCTACAACACCCACTAAAAACTCCATGCCATCCGCTTGCACATCATTCATAATTCAGACCCATCACAGCATGATCTGCGAATATGATTCCATTACGTGCTTGGCCATTTTGCTCAGATTCTCGTATGCAGGGAGATGGATGACAGATTAGCTCAACTACAGGTTGGTCACGCTGCTTCGTGCAGAGCTCTAGGTAGATGAAGATTTCCTAACGGGCAAACCAGATTGAACATTGCCCCCCAATTGACAGCGCACTGTTTACGGCAATCGTCTCCGACTACGACCTTTTTGATGAGCAATCGTTCGAGCAGGTGTCCGAGATATTGCAGACACTGAAGGCTACCGCGCTCGAGGAAGAAGCTACAGGATTCGATCCTTCAGGAAGCAGCGGTTCTGCGGTGTACCAGGGAAAGGACGATGGATCGATCCAGAAAGGCCGCAAGTCGGTCGTTGATGGCTCCTGCCCAGGGTTAAGCACTGAGGATGGGACCGAAGTGACGGACACGGCGCATTCGTTGTCGTCTTTAAACTTCGAGGACGACTCGAGATGGAGCAGTGAGGATGAGCTCCCACGGGCAGAGTATTCGACAGGGCTTAACGAGCTTAACGCTCCGAACAAAGAAGACTTGCTGAAGGATATGTTCCCTACAGTCAAAGGCAACACGATCAATTACACGCTCCGGAAATATAATCACGACCTAGATAGAACTGTGGAGGAGTTGCTCAACCAAGTTTTTCTCTACGAAGATGGCAAGGGAGCCTATATGAAGGGCGTGGATGGCTTCTCGGAAGACGTGGATCCATTTTCAGGCAAGAAATCGAAGAAACCTGGAAGGGTAAGAAGGTATGACAGGTCGTTACCTACCCGGCCCAGTTCAGCACCTCCTCTCTCTCCGAGTCCAGATCGTGGGATTTCCACCGCAGCGAGTAAGTGGGAGCTTGGCCGTCAAGATGTAGACTTTATCGCTGCCCGGCTGCATCTGTCTCCACAAACGGTGTCTTCGATGTATCACAAGCACGGAGCCTCCATGTCAGCCACGACCCGTGCCCTTTTGCAGGAGGAGAAAAAAAGGGAAACCGCTGCAACACCAGCTAGTGATGATCCTGTTATGGAAGTCACTGCTTATGAAGTCGGGCGGGCCTTTCCCTCGATCTCGAGTGAACTGGTCCACACGCTTGTTCGCCTTACCCACCCTTCCTCTACCGCAGCGTACGAACTTGCCGAAGCAATAACCAGGGAGCCTGTTACCCAAGGCAGCTCGGCCGGCGGCGGCATCCAGATCATCGCAAAGCATGCACCGCCTGTGAGGCCATCCGCTTCGGGCAATACCGCTGGACGGCTCAAAGCTCCTTCGGAGCCCGAGGAATCGCTACCTTTTCAGACCGCCGCTGCCCTGGCGAGCTCGCACCATGCGGCACGCTCGGCGGCCTTCACCCAAGCATCGGCGGCGTATCGCCGAGGCAAGTCTGATCATCTTATGGCGGGAGCCGCCGCGTACTACAGCCAGCTCGGCCGGGAGCACGGGGCCAAGGCTCGAACATACAACAAGGCGGCCGCCGATGCGCTGGTGGAGTCGCAGTCGACGTCCACCGAGCTGGATCTGCACGGCCTCAGTGTCAGAGATGCGGTTCGGATCGCTCGTGAGAAGGTGACGGCGTGGTGGGTTGAGGTGAGCCAGCGGGAGAGGGTCGGCGGCAGAGCTGGTGTCGGTGCAGGCTTCAGGATCGTCACAGGGGTCGGCAGACACAGCGAGGGTGGCAGGGCCCGGATCGGGCCCGCCGTTGGGAGCATGCTGCTGCGCGAGGGTTGGAAGGTTCGGATTGGAGAAGGCGTTTTGGTCGTTCACGGCGTCAAAGGCCCTGGGTGATGACAGCCACTCTCCTGCACACCACGCAACCATTGGATCTTTAAAGCTTATTGGATGGAGCATAGAAGCAGATTTGGACTATGGGAGGTAATTGAGAGACGACTGATTGCGTCAATGTTTGTGTTTGATGAGCCATGTAAAGCCTCTGATGACTTTACACTATTAATCTACCGGCGCTGTAGGCCTTTGGAGAGTCCTAGACAAAAGAAATTCGTTGCGAGATCTAGATGCGACCAACACAACCCGTAGACGACCCCAGCAAGACAATGCAGAACCCCAAACGAAGCAGAACTATCCTGGATTTCCATGCGGCCTAAATTCAGCCATTCTCAGAGCCATCTCCCGAAGCCAATCCGAGAGACATATCTAGAGAGTCTTTATCTCACGCACGTCTAGTAGAGGGTATAGCCTCCCTAGTTCACAGTTAGAATGACGTCGTGATCAGAGAGGAACCTGTTACTCACATCGATGATGCAGTTTGCACCCGTCATGAAGCTCGAAGCGTCCGAAGCCAAGTAGACTGCCAGGTTGTTGAGCTCGTCAACGTTACCCAGTCGTCGCTGTGGCGTCAGCGAAGTCCAGATCTTCTTCTGCGCGTCCAGCGCCGGGACCCGGTTAAGCGCCGTGTCCATGTACCCAGGCGAGATGCAGTTGACACGGACATTGTGTTGAGCCCACTCGGCTGCTAGAGACTTGCCTAGCTGGATGACAGCGGCCTTGGAGGCGTTGTAGCACGATTGCTCCTGTGGGTAGTTGACGATCGTGCCCGACATGGAGGCGACAAGCACGATGGAACCACCGTTGCCAGTGTCGATCATGTGACGGCCACAAGCCTGGGCGACCAGAAACGAGCCAGTCAAGTTGATGTCGATCAGACGGCGGAATTTCTCAGTATCGTATTCTTCGGCCTTGATGTTGGAACTAGACAGTCGTGAGCCCTTGGACGAAACCTCACCAGAAAACATCTTGCACTTACTCAGCGATTCCAGCGGCGTTAACGAGAACATCAACTGATCCAAACGTGGAGACAATGTTGTTGACAACTTCAGTGATGCCAGCAGCGTCACGGACGTCGACCTTGTAGAAATGGACCGGGATTTCAGCTTGCTGGCTTAATTCAGCAGCGGCCGCGTCCCCAAGCTCTTGTTGGACGTCCAGGATGGCCAGAGCTTTAACACCGACCTCACACAGAGCTTTGGCGATGTTGTTTCCCAGGCCTCTCGCACCTCTGCAGAGAAGAAGAGTCAGTGTCAGATCTTCAAGAAAGACTTGTCGAATCTAAGAGTGTCCATTGGGCGGGCAAGCCGTGATTTAGGACTTGGACAGTGGATACGAGCTTGTGTTTCTGGAGAGGGGTAGCTTACCCAGTGACCACAGCGACTTTGTCGTGCAGAGTGAATTTTTGCATCGTGGGAGGAAGAGACGCCGTCATCGACTTCTTCAAAGGTACGGCAGGCTTGGGGGTCTCGGCGACGGCAGGTGCAACACTCGCAACAGGCTTCGAATCGTCAAAGGACAAGATCTTTTCGCCAGCAGGCTCGCCTTTGGAATAGATAGTTACGGGCACCTGCTTCTCCGGTTCACGACGCAGGGCAGTGGCAGAGAGACCACGGCGAGCGACGACGGACGAAGGCAGGACGCGCTGAGCACGTGCGAACGCACGAGGCGCGGCGATACGGAAGGAGTTCATGTTGTCGATGTGCGAAGGTGTGTCGAAAAGTCGAGATACTCAAGAATGGCGTCTGAGACAGATGGGATGGTAGCAGAAAGGGAAGTCTGGTAGGAAGGGTGTGACGAGTCGACGAACGAGGCGTGTCGAAGTGTCAAGAGTCTTCGATGGGAAACACGGTGTGTGCGGCCAATCGAGGGTAGCTGACAGGTGGTTATGAGTGGAGGTGATGGTGAATGTGAATGTTGCAGAGCGTGAATGCCCACAACAAGTTCCTCACTAACGACTGCAACTTGACAGGATCCGACCCCCGAAAGCAGAGGACGGCGGAATCAGCGGCTCAAAGGCGACACAGAAAGCTTTGAATGGTGGCAATTGGCGTCAGAGGGAGCACAACTAGAAGATGACAGGAAGTCAGATGGGTGGATGAGGGGATGGATGAATGACGGAAGGGGGTTTTGACGGTTTGATTCGGTCAGAAGCGTGGCAATTATTTTTCAGAAATTTTTGGGCCGATGGTCGAGGAGGAGATTTTTCGGGAAGCAGATGGTGGACGGCGGAGAAGAGGGAAAGTAAAATAAAGTATTCGTACTGCTTGTAGGATGGCGGTGGTGTTTTGGTGGTGGGAGAGAAAAAGGGATTTTCCATCATCTTCACCTCTTTCTTCTATCGGTACAGTGCTACGGTGCTACATACCAAGCACGGTGGGTGTAGGTACCTTACCTTGTACGAGCCGTGTACGGTTATTCGTCGTACCCCTACCGGGCCTTATCGATCTTAGCATCTTCCTTTTTTTTCGCATTATTATGGGGGGGTGGAGCAGCCGAGCTCGCACGGGATGGAAGCTAAAGAGCGCCCCCTACCTAAGGCAGGAAGGTACGGCGGATCCTGTGGAAATCAACCCCCTTCTCTGCCTGTCTGCCACTCTGCCTGCCTGCCTGACACCGGGGGAGGCGTTCCAGATGCAGCCGATGCAGGTAGAGCAGATCATGCCGAAGCTTCTTTTCCCTTTCCCGCTCGCTTTCCCCTTCCCTGCTTGTAAAGAGACAAGACAACAAGGCAACAACAGTTCTTATTTCCTACCGAGTATGATAGGGACTGTTGGTGAACACCGTCACACATCTTACTTTCGTGCCTTTCTGTTCTTACTGGTCCTGAACATCTAGGTTCCTCTCCTACTGGGTTATTGTATGAAATATTTTGTTTCAGCGAATTTTCGAGGTTCGGTCCGAAAGGCGGTGAGGATTGCTTCATTTCCATGCGGCCCATGCTCCGGTCGGCTGGGTTATAACCGTGCTATCTCCTCGTGCGAGAGACGAGAACATTAAGGTATGATTAGCACGGTATCCCTTACCCTGCACCCGAGCACACCGAGGACACTTTAGCTCCGCGTGTCAAAAAGAAGAATTAAAAGGGACGTGCCCTAGCAGCTGCGCTTCCTACCTTAACCTCCGAAAACTCTAAACCCAACTCCTGCCGGGTTCCGCGGGTCTGGGCTACTGGTCGAAGAAGAGCCTAGCCAGGGAAATATGGTCAAGATGACTTTGCACTTGTACGAATAGCCAGGTGACTGCAATCCAGAATGTCTGACCCTTCAGGTCTTCGTATCTTAGGTACCTACCTTACCTTACCTTAGGTTGATATCCCATACTCGTACAGTACCTCAACTAATTAATGTTTCGGCGGTGAAAGCCTCTTGCCGGATCCCCGGTTTCCAGGATTCCCGAACCCCAAGGTATTCCATGCATCAATTACGCTGATGTTATTCATGCCTCTGCAGACACTGACATGTCCTTCAAACGGGCTTCTTGGCCTTGATGGATGGTCATGTGGAGGGCAGACGGCCTTTTGGACCATGCCTTAACCGTCATCTGCAGGTTCCACAGCTTCTCCCGCCTTCTACTCGTACCGACCTGCCGCCTGTCATTCGGCTCTTGGATATAGCCTTCCATCTTAACCGGAGTGGAATGAGACAGCAACAACGCCACGTATGGATTTGACCCTTCGTGAATAGGTCGAGTATTCTGCTTCCATACAGATACTTTTTACCACCGTGACCAGTCACTTCCAGCAATTTCCATACCCTTGACGCACAATGAGGATGTATGAGATGCGGGAGTGCAGGTCACCTTACGAATCCCGTTCTCCCTTTCTCGAACCAACCCCGGATTCCAGTCAAGCAGAGCTTCGGACAATCTTTTCGCCGTAGCCCTGCGTCATTTCACGGCAAGGCGATGTGGCTGCCTGTGAGTGCCGCTGGGCCTGTACGAAGTTGAGTATCTGTAGAGTAAAAACGAACAGGGCCAGCCACAGCAGGCCAATCACGGGCAATTACTTTAACAATAACCTAACACAGAAAGCATCGTTCTCCTTTCTTTCGTGCCTCACCATCTCCACGTGTTTAGCCCTTCTGTACCGGTGTGCGTACCGAGCGCGCAGTACGTTGTATACATGGTACGTAGCATTCTGAACTCCATCCTCTGACCCAGCATTTTAAGACCAAGCACAAACGTACGTACAATCTCGTAGAACTGCAGCCATTGTAGGGCACACCACAAGGCCAGACTTCAGGCTATATTCTTCACTCACAAATCATCAAAGCCCTTCAACTAGGCGGCTGATCAGGCAAATCAAAAACGTTGCGGCACACGAATGGAGCTCCAAGTCTCAACCACCCTGCAGAGGCGCGCTAATAGATCATTCAATCTAATTTTTCCAAAACGCCCGGCAATGCCTGCGAAGTTCGAACAAGGGGGAAATAGTACAAACGCGTCCTTCGCTCCTGGAACAACAACTACTGTAGCCCGCAAACAGTTTCACGATGCTGACCTCTAGCGTCTTACCCGCGTGGCCCCGGTGGCCCCGGTGGCCCCG
Source organism: Symbiotaphrina buchneri (assembly GCA_001599915.1). Classification (NCBI taxonomy): domain Eukaryota; kingdom Fungi; phylum Ascomycota; order Symbiotaphrinales; family Symbiotaphrinaceae; genus Symbiotaphrina; species Symbiotaphrina buchneri. The sequence goes on along the minus strand of BCIG01000028.1, from coordinate 57,419 downwards.
GTGGCCCCGGTGAAATACTACCCACGGCCCTACACCGTTTCGACGTAGTTACTGCAAGAGCGTCAGTCACCACATGACCGTTGATCACCCCGGGGTTCTAGGGGCTTACCTGGGGAAAATGCCGGTTCGGTCGCCGATCCGGCCGGTCCACCAGTCATTCTTGCTTTGTGTCTTCTTGATGATGGTAATCACTTCGCCCTTTTTGAACCCTAGGTCTCCTGGCTGGTCGGGCTCGAATGTGTACAAGGCAATGGCTTGGTCAGGCCCGAGGTCGGCCGCCGACTTCTGTCGGTTGAATGTGGGCTTTGGTGCTGTTGGTCTGCTTGGTTTGTGGTCGCGGTACACATAATCATCCTCCACGCTACCAGCACGGGCTCTGTTTTCGTAGCGCTCGAAGTTATCCGCTGGATTGGATCGGCCCGTGCCTGAACGGTTGACGCCCCTCGATGGTTGCCGGTCGTATACATCATCTGCCCAGGTGCTCGCTCGTGACGGTCTATCGCGATATTCATACGGGTCATCGTTGAAACCAGTCGAGCCAGCTCGATCCCTGCGGACCCCTTCCCCGTAGCCTGGGCCCCTTCTGCCCTCCCACACCACATCATCCTGCTCACTATCGTAGACGGGGATGCCGTTATACATATCGTCAGAACCATAGGCAGGACCGGTGCCCGCGAATATGCGAGAATTGAGCACGCGCATCAGTGGCTCTGCTGGCGGTGGAGGAGGGACGGCTCCGGTCAACAGAGCAGCAGCTGTGACTCGACTATTGTAGAGTTTCTCATTAGCATCCCGGCGCTCCACCAATACACTGCCTTCCAACGAGACACCAGCAAATAGGCCTTTGGTCTTTGAGTAAGAGAAGACGCCAGCCACCCCTTTCATGCTGGCAGCACCGGCGGCTTCCGCATTTCGGCCCACCGGGCCCGCGGCAATGGAGACGTTTCCGCCCAAGGTGAGAGAGCCTGCTTGTGAGAATGTCCGTACGGATGCTGCGTCATTCAGGATGAAGACGAAATCTGTGAGCTCGAAACCGATCTGCCCCCCAAACCCAGCTCCCATTGTTGCGATAGCCGAGGGCGCGGACCAGGAGCCATCGGCCAGTCGTGCCACTACGATACCAGATCCAAACCGACCCGAGCCGAGGAATCCCGCCTTGAAGACTGTAATAACCGCAAGACCCTAAGTCATTCGAATCAGCGCAGTCGGTGCAGCACTTCCTCTGAGAGCATCTACATTGGCATTGGCAAGTATAGCTGGAGGTATGACCTTGTCCGGACCGAAAGCTTGTCGGGGGTCGACGAATGACGCCAGAATCTTAGCTGCCTTTTTGCACTCACCTGGGGCGGCGTCAGCTAATACGGTTTGTATAATTGGAGAAGAACGTACTCTTCACCGAGGAGGGAAGCGGGTTGTGGATCCCAAGCGGCATGTTGGCGGTTGAGGCCCCACCAAGTAAGGCTGACAGCCCAAAGAAGAGGCGACCGGATTGCGCCTTTCACCGTGTGTGCACCGTCGATAGTATTCGGAGAGATGAGAGGGTGTCTCGGTCGAGATCAACTTCAGCTTGCACGAAAGCTTCTTCTAGGGGAGGTGGGAGCGGCCGAAGGTTCCTAGGAGATTTACGGTGGAAGAAGATGAGGCGGGACTGTCGGAGATGGGGGATCGCTGAGGTGGTGGCAGTCTCCAAGCCTCCAAGGTTGCTAGCTAGCTTTCGGGTAGAGAGACAGCGATGACGCCTAAGCGCGGGCGCAGCATACATGCGTTAAACCGGCCCAAGTCGCCCTGAAACCTTCCCATCTCATCTTCCCTTGCAAGCAGAATACCGGTATCCCACAGCCACCACTGGCAACGTTGATTGACTGCATACTCGGATGCTGTGCGAAGAGAGATAACTGTCTGGCTCGGCCTCTTATCGGTTCTACCTTCCCGACTTTCTCCAGCTTGTTAAGGACTTTGCGACCCGCTGCAGCAAGCCATCGTCATGGCAGAAGCGTACGAAAGGGAGAGGTAATATGCGGCCCGGAAACTGCTCGCTGCCAAATGCTGAAAGGCTGGATAGGCAAAACAATTCGCGCCTTGATGAACTTGCATCCAAGGTATCTGCCCTGCGAGGGGTTACGGTGGACATCTACGACAATGCGCGGAACCATGAGCTCATCGACAGTTCGGTGCGTATATTGTTATGAGCGACTGCATATAATACCCTGCTACAGTTCTGACGCTTGCGCTGCGCAGACCGAGGTCTTCTCAAATTTCTCCACGTCAATAACAGGCAGTGCCGGCAGGCTTGGGCGTATGGCTGGGCAGGGGAACAAGGTCGCTATCTTTAAGTTGGCAGGGATCATAGTGGTTGCCGTGGTGCTGCTATGGTGGATTTTAGGCTTCTTCTGGAAGTAAGCCATCTGGCACGTTCTCACGGAGTGTCGTGCCCAGGAGTTCGGTTGTCAATACCTACGGCGTTGGCGTTGAGCAACCGCAAATCACCGACAAATATTCATTTGGGTTAGCACTTGAGGCTTCACACCGTCAGGCTGCGGTTGTACTCGATGGATTTGGGCATTTCTCGGAGGCTTATTGCTAGCCTTTTATCTATACCCTGATCATTCATCACCCATGAAGTTTAGATGGACCCCTTTTCAGTCAAACGCCCGACTGTCGCCCGCTCTCACATGTATGAGCATAGATGCCGTGATTTCCACCCATGCGTTGCTATAGCAACTCTACTCCCAGACGTTGGAGAACAAATCATCCGCAGGAAACCCACCGACAGGTTTCGAGGTTGAGGATGAGGTCGCATTCGGTGCTGTTGGCGGTGCACTACTCCATCCTCCAAAGTCCTCATCCGCGTCGACCCTAGGCGGCTCATTTGTGCTGAATCCTAGTCCGCCTGGTAGGAAGCTATTCTGGGCGCTGCTCGCACCCCACCCGGATTCCACATTATTGGCTGGCATTGAGGGCTGCGGCTTTGATGGCGGGTTAGGCCGGTTAGTGCTGGGTTCAGGCGTTGCCCAGACGTCGTTTGAGCCCCATGCATCAATATTCGAGAACCCACCCGCAAAAGTGGACCCTCCGGTTTCTGTGTTGTTTGATGGAGGAGGTTTGATATGCGTCGCAGGTGTAGTGTTGGACAGATTGAAAACAGAGTTAATTTCAGGGTTGGGCGGAGACAGGCTCGATTTGCTTAGTTCGGGTTGCTTTGCTGGCTGAGCAAATTCGAACAGGTCCTCTAACCCAGAACTGGCCTTCGCGGGCGCGATGAAGGGCGCCGGTGATGTGGCAGCAACACCCGAGTTGAGATCTCCAAACCCACTTGAGGAAGTGAATGTGGGTGAAGGGGATCGTTGCTGTACATAACGACTCGGCTGCGCCGGCTTGGGCGCCGGCTGGTCAAAAAAGCTGCCACCCTTTGGCTGAGAAGGCGATGTTAGCTGAGGTGTGGCTGGTTTTGATTTCTGGCTCGAAAAGCTGTCGAGACTCGAAAACATAGAAGGCCTGCTTGAGCTTTGGGTCTGAACTGGGACTTGAGGAGCGGAGGAGTCGAAATTGAGACCTCCCAAGGCGTCAGTCAGATCTCGATATGAGGAGGCGGGAGCTTGTTGCTGAGGGGGCGATTGTATCCCACGATGAGTGGAGCTCTGCGGAGGATGAGTCTGAGTGACTGGCTGCGGCTTGGGGGCCGAAGCATAGAGAGATAAGATTGACTGCTTCAAATCCGGCCTTGATGAAACGGAGGGCGTGTTGTTAGAAGTGGCACTGGATGGTCGGCCTACAGAATTTGACGGCGGGTTGCCAAAGAAATCCAGGCCGAGAAGGGATTCGCCAGATTTAGCGCCTCTGGCACTCCCGCCACCTGATCTCGCAGGTGGTGGGAGTTGAGAGATTGAAGGCGATGTCGTGCTTGGCCGATCTGCCAGTACGGGCTTCTCACCAAGTAGGCCCATATCCGTTTGGGATTTAAACGAACCGGGCTGACTCGCAGATGATGAGACGCGTTGGCTCGAGGAACGTTCTAGGTTGGCCTTTTCCTTTACAATGTTTAGAGGCTTTGTGAAAACTGTCAGAGAATAGTCCAGGTACGGGTACATACAGGCTGGAGGGAGCTCTTACCACATCATCATCACCACCAGTATCAAGCGTTGATGGGTCGGGCATGGGACCATCCATTACCCACCGTCTCGACTCATATTTTGTACGGATAAAGTTCTCGATTTTCCTTTCAAACGTTAGAATTGGGCAAGTGAATCAAAACACGGATCTCTTACGCCTCCGACGGAATATGGCCAGGAGCTAGCTTTGCCTCCCAGTACCTAAGAGGCTCGTTAGTATTATAGATGGGGCTTAACCTGTGCCCGGGACCTTCGTACTTGTTTGCCCTTGCGTTCCCCCATTTCAGGACGCTCTGCAATTGCTCGTCTGTCCAAGCATCCAGATCTACTGACTTGACTCGACTAATATGTGTGCCCATACCCCGATGGATCCCGGAGCATCTGCAAGACTGTCAGCAGGACGCAAAGGGGCCGACAGCTAGCAAGTTGATCCATACCTTATGCAGATGAAGACACCAAGATTCCAGCTTGCCCATCGCGGATCTGGACATTGCAGGTTAGTAACGCAAACAGGCTCCGCAGCAAATGCAACATCCGAAGCAACTTACGCTTGTTTCTTTTGCAATCAGCACAAACTTTGTTTGCCTCCAACTTCAAGAGAGTTTTGATCGTCTGCTGGTTCTGAGCCGCCCGGTCTGGTCCTGGTCTTCGCGACATTGTTGGCCTGGACTGATCCGTCTGTGCAACCGAAGTTGAATTTGTTGGCTGACGGTCTACCAGCGTGAGGCAAGAAGTGCCAAATCGTTGTGATAGAAAAGCAGCTTTACAGAGATGTGTCAAGGAAAGGGTAAGCGCCGGCTTTATATTCTCAAGAAGCAGGACGGTGACGATGCCAGGAGGCAGTTGACTGCAGCTCGGCAGCTCGTCCGTGATGCCACAAGAGTACGGCAGCGACTTGGCAGAGTCACGTGATGATAGATGGGGGAGCCACAACATGACGTGGGGCGATAATGATAAGAGACAGGTACGTCGTAGGTAAGGTAAGGTAGTTTATGACAATCCACTGTCGGTGCAACGACTCCAGGTGGTAGCAGTAGGCATGTAACAATACTGCACGACGAGGCCTACAAAATGTGATGATACAGCTGGCTTACCCCTAAACAACAATATCGAAGGAAATGATGCAATTGTCATTCTCATCCACCGCCGTCAGAGTCAGATCTACACCTTCCCACAACCGACTCCAGCAGCTTTCAGGCCTTTGGCGCACCATTTGCATTGCCCTCCGTCACCGGATCGTCCGCACTGAAGTTCAAGCTAATGCTGTTCACGCAGTGCCTCTCGTCCGTTGGCGTAGGATAGCCCTCTCCCTTGAAAACATGTCCCAGGTGACCTCCGCAGTTCGAGCACACAATCTCTGTACGCTCCATTCCAAAAGAGCTGTCCGTGTGCCTTGTCACTGCGCCTGGAACGGCATCGTAGAATGCGGGCCAGCCGCAACCTGACTTAAATTTGTGGTTTGCCTTATAAAGCGGCGCATTGCAAGCTGCGCAAGTGAAAACGCCAGAGGAAGGCATAGCCTTGTCATATTTGCCAGTGTACGGTGCTTCAGTGCCCTTCTGCCGCAGGACACGGAACTGCTCTGGATGAGCTTTCATCAGTATCTGTGTGGTGGGACAACTGGGGCGCGCACACAGCTTACCTGGACTCAGCACCGCTTGCCACTCGTTGTCGCTCTTCTGGACTGGATATGACATCTTTGGAGCCGAAGCACTACTGAAGAAAGATCCCAAGAAGGGGATAATGGGCATAGACCTGTGGACAATGGGTCTTGTGAAGGTATGAACCGAATTTCTCACAGAAGAGACCTTCGACGTCGCGTTGGCGAATGCGTAGACGGTGCGTAGGGCGTTGAAGGATGAAATAAACCGCATAGACAGACAGGAGCAATGTATTATATTCTCAGAGGACAAGGGGTGAGTGATATTCAATATGAAGAGCCTGGTTCCTGAATTTAACGGATGGTCTGAGCAGCGCGTCTTCGTTATTCCAAATATTGGTAACTTAGGTGATACAGATAGCGAGCAGCAGCGCCACTCTCACCCTTTGCAGTGCTCGGAAACAAACTTTGGTGGTGACATAATAATGGGACTTAATGATGGTCGAGGGGCATTCCAAAATCGTCTCGATAAGCTTAATCGAGGCGAACCGTCCTTACTAGAGTAGGTAAGGTAAGGTACTTCATACACACGTCCTAAGTTGTAGTACCTTACCTAGGTACCCTGCACCGCTGCGCCTGAGCTGATTATCGGGCCTCTGGCAATAATAGACAAATGATGTGTCCCTTGAAGACTGCATTGCAATAGTGGACTGGACTGAATTTAACGACCGCTACGTAAGGTAGGCGTCTGACGAGCTGCATCCACGGCTCGAATATATGAAGCCATTCCGCAATGCACATCATTTAGTAAGGTACTTCATCTCTGCCCGCCATTCCATAAAGCTCTCTTCGCCAATCCTCCAGGGCCACCTTACAGCAGGTACGCAGAACTGGTATATCCAGGACCAACAAAGCAAAAACCGCCTAGCACCCAGCCAAACGAATAGACATAAAGACAAGAATCTCTCGGCGAGCTTCACAAGCATCAACTGTTGCCACCATTCGCCGGGTTCCTTGCTTGTAGCGTGGTGAACAGAACACTGATATCATTCCTGGCTGCTGGTACTTCGTTGAGGATAGACCCGACAATCTCAAGTTCACCCGCACTCAACGTAGACAGCTGAGGCAGACACTGCTGGACGACAGGTGTGGCCACGAGGGGTCCGAGTATCTGGAGGACAAGTGAGCTCGAAAGTGGTCCAGGTGGCGGGTAAGGCTGCTGCGATGCCTGGTAAGACGAGGGAGCACCAGCATACTGCGGAGCCTCTGCAGGTGCTCCGCTATTGTTAACAGGAGTCCCGCCGTATCCAGGAACAGGAGAAATGTACGAGGTGGGTTGACTGGCGGAGAGAGGCGTCTGAACTGAACCATAACTGCCTGTACCAGGCGCTATTGGGCTTCCACTTGTGCCATTTCCGTCTTGGAATCTCGGCGTCGCTTGGGTGGAAGGTGTTGAGTTTGATCTGACGACGAACGTGGCCAAGAGCATACGATCTGCTCTTGGAGTCTCAATCGTGCAGTGTTCCAAAATCTCCACAAAGTCAGGTAGCTTCGCCATGCCCGCCTCAACTGGAGTCACATATGTGTCTCTGACGGCGGGGTTGGGGTTTTTTCCTACAACACCATAGCGGCCCCTCTCCAGGAAGTAATTGTATAGTTTGTCAAATTCAGCTTCCGCGATGGCATCAGCCACGGGCGTTAAGGAGACCACCACCACATCCGTAGTATGACTATAACGGAGTCCACAGAGATATTCACTGGCACGCTCCATCTGGATTCTACCATCGATGTTGAGTGTGTTCGGGATAAGCTCTGTCCATGGTATACTCCTGCTCAGATCAGCACCTCCAACGTGCCTAGCCGTTGCCGAGAACTCGGCAACGCCAGACATATTCACTCTGCCACGCCAGACAGTGTCAGGGTCTGAGTTGTAGTCAGTTGGTGAATACGGAGGTGATTCGACATCTTCGTCCTTTAGCAGCTTATCGATATCCGGATCTGCAACTGTAGTGGCCCCATGGGGCACGTCGGTGACAAGAGGTTGAGGCACTGATACCTTGCGCGTAGGGCGTTCCTTGTCTGCATCCGGGGAGTGCACATGCGACCATACATTCTGGATATTGAACGGCGCGGGCGATTTCCTGTCTGATATAACACCTTTTGGCGAAGCTGCTGGCACCTCCACGGACTGTTGCATATGTGCAGGCGGGCTTTCCGGTGGGCGCTGCTCGAGATCTTCTGGAAGTTCAACAGCCGCCGGGCTTCGTGGACTCTGCGCCGTTGGGCTTCTGTCCTCCACACCCTCGATGGCTGCCATGCTATCACGACGGTGGGCGGCAGTTGAAGAGAAGATTGATACATCGGCTGCACCAGATTCGCGCTCGTCGCCGACGAACTCTTCACCTTTGTGGGTTCTGCGTATCCGTGGACCGTCTTCCTGTACAAGCATATGCTGCTTCTCAACCTCCTTCTTGATCTCTGCAGTGCGCTCCTGCAGCTCCTTACTGGCCATGTCATCCGTGGACATGAGAGAGAACTCCTGTGGGCTGAGCGAACCTTGGAGCACTCGATCACGTAATGCGGGGTTTTTCCTTAGGTTGAACATGGATGACCGAAGCCTTGTACGATAAGCATCACTCGGTTCACCGGGCTGATTCGAATGATTGATGAGGATAGCATGCTCAATTTGAAGGCCAAGCCGCGTAGCAACACCTCCTACGGTGTCATTTTCTGGGAGAGTATAGGTACCCTCCTTTTGTGCTTGCGTTATCAGCTTGACGAACACGTCGACCAAAGCCTTTGCGCTGTTCTGCCGCGACTGGTTCTCGAGTTGGTCTACACTTGTGGCCAACTGGGCGATGGGTTGGCTCTCCACCGTTGACCGACGCGATGCGGACGCCTGCGCGATGGATGACTTTCTCCTCGATGTACTGCCGGTGTGGTCAATGGCTTGCGTGGACTGCGTCGAAACTCGGCGCATCTTCGATTTGGGCTCCTGCAAGCGCGTCAGAGTCGAGGCACTGTGAGCTCCCCAGGGCATACACACATTAACATTTTCAGCAAGTTGATCCTCGTCGGTCTCACCGCGTGACTTCCTTTTGCTAACAGACGTGCGAACTCCTTGGGTGTGCTCTCCTCTGTCGTCCTGCTTTGGCAATGTCCCGTTTATTTCACCTTGCTCGGCTGGGGATTCATGAGCTTGCTTTTCGTCCTCTTCTGGCTTCAAACTTTCTCTGGCTTGCTTTGGGCCTTTGCCCTTTTTACCGCCCTTCTTACGTCGGGCCTTCCGCTCTTCTTCCTCCCTGGCCCTTTGCGCAGCTCTCTCTTCCCAGGGCTTCTCCCCTCTTTCGACCTTGGCAAGCAGCTCTTGATGATCTTCAGGTTTGCACTGTTCACACCAGTATTTGTCGGGCAGTTTGTCGTCGTCTTCAGGTATCTCCATGCACTCATTGTGCTGCCACGCTTCGCACTGGTCGCATTGGATCATCATCCGCTCATCATCTTCGTCTTCTTCCTTCGCTCCACAGATACACCGAATGATCGCGTCGCCACCGGCATCTTCAGAGGGAGAACGATCGGCTGAGGTGGCCTTGGCCGCCTTGGATGTCCTGGAGCGCTTCGGTGCTGGCTCTTCGGTGATATCAAGGTTCTTAGTATGCTGCCCTTTGGTCGCGCGACCGGAGCGCCTTGGTTCCCCTGCGACGTGAGATCATCAGCAATCAAGATGCAACACTTGAAGCACGCCCGTGTGCAGCCACAAGGGGGGCCCCGCTACAGGTCGAGATGTGTCTCGGTGCAGGGGGGATACGGTGCTTACCAGACATGGCGTGAGTATAGGATACAAAGGTCTACAAGAGCCGCGCGGAGTCCCTTGTTGCAGGGTGGCTCGGGGGACGCGTGGTATTCTCCTCAGAACTTGCTTCTATGATTCTGGCGGACAATGCAGCAACGAAACATGGAAATTAACTTGAAGCACAGTAGAGACCGATCGCAATTTGACCAGCTGACACCACTGCTGCGCTCCGTGCCACACTTCAACCCTTTTTCGAAACCAAACTTCCTCTCCTGACGACCTTCACTAATGGCGCGTCGCGACTGACTCCAGGTTGCATCCGCGCAGAGCGTGGCGCAGGGTGGAGGGTGCAGGCGGCACAGTCGAGAGAGAATCTGGAATGGAAAGATTCGGAGGATGAACGATGCACGATATGCAGATGCGTGGAGGTGTGGGTGAAGTTGAAGATGGAGGGAGGTGGAGGCTCGTGAGATGTGGAGTGGATAAGGTAAGGCCGCGAAAGAGCCAAGAGAGGAGAAGAGGAGAGGACGGAGGTCACTGGTGGTGTTCTCGCTAAAAAGGTAAAGCTTAAAGCTAAGGTAAACTGGTAAAGCCACCAAGCAGCACTCAGCTGGTGGGCTAAAGAGGATATCGGAAGATGACTAAGGCGATGATAAAATGTACCTTATGAATCCTCACTCAGAATTGTCGTCGATAAGGTAGCTTCATATTCTGCGGCCTGTATGCGATACCAAGTAGAGTGAGATATTCAGGAGCTGGTGAGCACAGTACCTAGGGCAAGGTAAGGTAGCTAAGGTTCTCTCTCAATATTCATTCGTAAGGTAGCTTCGTACAAGATGCTTCCAAAATAATATCCCGCCTACCTTACCGTAGCCTCGTCACCTGTCCTCGCGTGAATACAGCTGGATGGTGACTTTGCTGATCGATGCTCACAAGTCAACCACCTTCGACCTTCCTCCCATCTACCAGTTGTCACGTCCCTATCCACCGCTAGGCAGGTTGCCTTGAGCAGGGTCGTTGACAGCCGTCTACCCACCATCAACCCTGATGGCCGACATCCGGTCCCTACTTGCTTCCGAGCGCGCGTCAAGGCGCATCAGCCATCCGCATGCGACCTACTCCGCAACGGGAACCCTGGTATGTCTTGTGTGCCATATTCAGCTCAAGTCCGAGTCATTATGGGACAACCACATCCGATCCCCGCAGCACTCGATGCGGCTGCAACGCAAAGGCGACGGCAGCGTCGGTGGACCTCCTGGAGCCCCGGCCAAGGGCACCAAGCGCAAAGCGGGCGGGGAAGAAGAAGGTGACCGGAAGAGGGCCAAGGGACGCAATGATAACTCACAAGTAGGCGCCTTCGACGGGTACGATTCCGATCGAGCAGATGTGGTGGAAGAATCTGAGCGGGACTCTGAGCTTCTGACTGGAGAGGTTGAGCAAAGTGGTGCAACTCTAGGTGCAGACGGGGGGAAAGGAACGATTACAGCGTCACAGGACCTCCCTAAGGATATGCCGAGCGGTCCGCAAGACACCATAGATGAGGCAGAATGGGCTGCTTTTGAGCGAGAGGTTGTGGCACCTGCTCTACAGTCGACTGCGCCCTCCGCGCTCCAAGCGGAAGCAACGATATCGGCCGCTCCAGTATCTGCGGAAGAACTAGCTGCCACCGCCCGTGAGCAGCAGAGCACACAAAAGAAGACGGCAATGGAGGCGGAACTTGACGAAGAAAAGGAGGATGCCAGGAGAGCGTTGGAGGAGGAATTCGAACAGATGGAAACCCTAGAGCAAAGGCTGCAGCGTCTGCGCGAGAAGCGCGAACAGTTACGACGCAGGACAGGGGAGAGAGCTACTAGCCAACCGTCTCCGGAACCGGCAGAACCAACTCATGCCGAAGCTGCGAGCGACACGGATGACGAGGACTATGAGGACGATTTGGATGACTGGCGCCTGAGGGCATGATAACAGGGGCTTGCGTCCAGTATCAGCCGTGGAATTCGAGGAGATATGTCTCACAATGGGCGGTCCCGGACAACCTCAAGAAGTCTCACCGGGATATGGCACGGGCAGATTCTGGCATCCTAATGCTACGATGTCACCTTGAGCCGTGGGGGCCACATCTGGTATCGTTAAGGCGCTCAGGATTAACATTATTTCCACTTAGTCCAGTGATTGGCATTGTGGAACCGGTGTGGCATAGGGAACCGGTATGGCATCTCTGGTGCGAGACTGTATCATCGAAAAGTTATATACTTGATACACAAGCGAAATTTCAGAGAGCACTGAATCGCATGGGCTTCTGCTGCTTCGCGTGCGGCACAGATGGTCCCTTTGACGACACTGGTGTTCATAGTTCATAGTAAGTACTCGGGTGGCTAGGGCATTAGCAAGCAGCAGGCTCCGTCCATACCGTTAAGGCAATATTTTCAATCTGCTAAGCAGACAGCCAGATCCTGTTGAGTCGGCTAGCCGGCGACAGTGCAGTCCTCAGATAAACCAAACACAAAAGCATTGCTCGTACAACCTGGAACAGCCCATCAATTGCGCTTGGCCCCCCTGGACGTGAAGCCGGTCTTGAACCCGTATACTCTTTCCTTGACTGCCTTTCTTAGATTATGACTGAAGTTCCACTTTGGGACCTCATCCGCCCCAACAAATCTCCTCGTCACGAGGTTGAAAATACTCCCAAATGCAACGGCCATAACCGTGCTGGTTAGGATGATGACGTTATAAGGCATGCTGAAGTCTGGAGTAGGTAGAGAGAGCAACAGAGACGTAGTTCTCAAATATCCCACGCTAGAAGGCGAGGAAGGATGGGAGGAGTTGGGCAGCAGGCGGATAATAGCAGCCGGGACATCGAAACCTCTATTCGCGTCCGGCGGGTATTCTGTATAACGCAGAATTGCTTTTTCGAAGTCATAGGTCAATGTAACGGTGGAGGCTGCCGGAATGCGAAGCAGCACCTCGAGGTGCGTCGGCCGCCGTCGATCCAGCGCGGGGCGATAGTAGATCTCTTTGACGATATCCTCTTCACTCCCGAAATCCAGGCCCGCCGTGTGCGGCTGAACTCGAGCACGAAGGGTATGAAGATACACCTTCATAAACCAGGGAAGAGTCTCGAGATATACAAATTCGACGGAGTCTGTAGATGAGGGGTTGGTCAGAACTGTCTGAACCCCGCCGCGCTCCTGGCCATGTCCATTGAATGATCGCTCAGCGTAGAGGAGGGGCTGCTCCAGGCGCAGTAAGTCATGAACGGGTCGTGGAGGGATAACCAGCTCGAACTCCTGTCCCACTGGGAGACGTTAGAAGAATGAGTGTTTCGAATAGCGATTAGACATACCCGGAATTTTGAAGCACCTCGTCACACCGTCGGGATATTTATTCTCAACAGCTCCAGCCGACAAGTACACTTCTCGTGCATGCGGGATATTGAGGCACACCGGTTCAAATTGTTCGTCGCTGGTGTCTGTGAGAGGGCATGCACCTTTAATCGGTCGTCCAAAAAGTTCCGACAGCCCCCACGGCTGCTCCGAAGCCGTATCGAGGGGGTAGCAAGCTTCAGGAGTCGCGTACGGCTTCGACCTGTCGCATTCCAGCTGTTCTACTGGTAGGGGCCGAGGGATCGGATCATCTGCTTATCTTGTCAATTCCCCTTATCATAGCATCGGATTTGATCCTACCTCGGTGGCGCTTTGACCGGTCGATATCCAACACCATGTCCACTGCCTGGTCTATCTGTATGACACACTCGGAGCCATCTTCCGGGCAAACTGGCTTCACATCGATAGACATGCTCTGCCACGAGGCATCAAATAGCTTGTGGCCATCGAGCAGACTGGAGATTCCCGCCTTGCCTTTACATGGCAGCAGTTTTAGAAAAGGAGTAAGGTTCTCTGTGCAAACAGGTTCTCTGGGGAGTGATCCGTGCAGCAGATGCAGCTTTGACATTGTACTATTGCCATGATGACCCTCAGGGGGGAAAGACATGACAGGTTGTATGGTGCGTGTGGAGTCAATGAAGTTTAGAGAAGCACAGAAAAGCCCCGAGAGGGCGTTGGTCAACGTTATCCACCGTTGTACGGCCCTGCCTGATAGTAAGCAATCAGGATCAGTTCACGCCAGGGTTTTGACCCATACTGTTCATCACTGTCCGCCTCGACCCAAGCCCACAGCTCCACACCAGTACCTCCTTCTCTGGTTCCATTCCATGGTCTAATACCCCAGCTCCGTGCGTCCCATCGGCCTAAACTAAAACGCAGATGGAGTTCTCGGGTGCTAGCATGATGCAGGATCTGACCCAGCGATCGGGGGAAGTAGCGAAAGTTTTGCTGCTCAAAAGACGAGGAGGACGTGTTGCTGCGAAAGTTGAATGAGGCCAGCAGAGAAGAAGGGGGTAGAGGCTTAAGCAGGAGTCGTTCGTAGTACTCGGTCGGGCCTGAGGCAGCGGCACCAGAATAGAAAGAAGAACAGAAAAAAAAGAACGAGAAAAAGTACAGCAAGGGAATGATGCTCATGGCCGCTCCTCACCTCCGGCCATACATCGGGATCGAGGAAGCCTCTGCAGAGAATTGTCGCTTCCTCAACATGCGAAGTAAAGTAAGGAAGCTGTTGTATGGTGCAGCGCCAGGCATCTGAGGTGCTCGGGTAATTACGAGCGGTATCTCTAAGTTTACCCGTATCCTCGTTCTGACCTTCTCCTGCGTTACAGGTAAGGTCATTTCAATGACAGGAAACTTAACCTTACATTACCTGCGATAATTCGGCAGCCTCCTTACCTGTATGAACAATAATAGTTGTGGAAACTATATCGTTACCTTTCGATGCAGCATTGATTGACGACGCACCGAAACCGCTCCCGAGACACAGCATCCCCTCGACTTCTGTGCGGTCTTGCACCATCCGTCTCGGCTTTCTCTCCCTTCTTTCTTCTGACGTTCCGTTTCGAGGCTGGCATCTAACCTCTCCTACATCGATCTTCCTCGCAGCAACCTGCGCTGCCTCCGAACATGGCGGCCGAACAGAGGAAGCTGCTCGAGCAGCTGATGGGCGATCAGTACTTGGGGGCGGGGGCCAGCTCTCGTGGCCCGCAGCTTACTTTGACGGATCCTAAAGTGTGCCGTTCGTTCATCGTGGGAACATGTCCACACGATCTTTTCACAAATACCAAGCAGGACCTCGGGCCATGTCCAAAGGTGCACAGTGAGGCGCTTAAAGCAGAGTGGGAGAATTTGCCAGACAAGTCCAAGTACGGCCTCGAATATGACTATATGCGCGATCTGCAGAAGTACATCGATGAATGCAACCGGAGAATAGACGCTGCGCAGCGGCGGTTAGAGAAGACTCCTGATGAGATACGACAAACAAATGCACTGGTATGGCGTCCTCATCTCAACTCCAGTAACCGTGCTAACTACGTGTCAACAGCTCAAGCAGATATCAGATCTCTCTAAGACAATAAATACAGGGCTGCTGGAGGTCTCCGTGCTGGGTGAGGAGGGAAGCGTAGCCCTTGCGATTTCGGAGTATTTCAAAGTGAAGCAAGCCAAACAGGCAAAGGAGGAGCGCGAGCGGGACCTCAAGGCTCTTTCAGATACCTCAGGACCCAGTGGTCATCAAAAACTACAAGTATGCGATGTGTGTGGTGCATACCTCAGTAGGCTGGATAATGACAGGCGGTTGGCGGATCACTTTTACGGGAAAATGCATTTGGGATACGCTCAGATGCGCAAAACATGGGAGTCTTTACAAAAAGAGCTCAAAGGCCGGCCGCCGCCAGCGAAACTGGATTCCGGTGAAGCCAGTCCAGCAGGGCCACGAGGAGACGGATACGAGGGTGGATATGGCGATTCTGGTGGTGGTTGGGGAGGTAGAGGGAGGGGAGGCTACCGTGGAGGTGGTGGTTACGGCCGAGGCGGGGGCTTCCGCGGTAGAGGAGGTTATGGTGGAAGGTGGTAGAGTCGGCGTGCAGAACCGTGCTGCAAGGCAAAAGGGGCGTTTGTGGCGCATGGCTTTACACAGGGTATCATAACCAAGGCGCACTTCAGTCATTGTATGTTTTCATTCCACATCCAGTCATGCTATACCAACAGCATCTGCGAGGCATTGTCTCGACATGGGCCCATAAGAGGTCCCGGGACATTTACTTACCCCTTGGTTGTCTAAGTTCTTTTCATTAGAGAGACCAATTTGTAACATGACACTGTGAGATGAAGTCATCCATCATCCAGTAGATGTAGTTCCGCTGGCTTCAACTTGATCGGCCCATGTCCCTTTCTCCGTCCTTGGGGAGAGTGAAGGTACGGCAGGTGTGCCGTTGGATGTAGACTCGCTTGATTGGACAGCTCCAGCCTTACCATCTTCAGCCGGTGTCTTTGCGGAGACTGCCACGGCCGGCAATGGGGGAAACTCTGGTTCGCCCACCACCTCTTGGTGTTTTCTTGGTGATGCAGGCTCGTCAGCCCTGCCACCACTCTCTCGACCAGCAGAATCCCTGCCTCTACCTCGGCCCCTTGGTCCTCTGGGAGTGTAGCCACCTCTGACCCTGTAATCCAAGTCATTGGAAACAGTAGCTGGACTGTCGTATGTCACTCCTCCGTAAGCACCTCTCCTGAATTGAGAGCCTCGTCCTCTAGGACTAGATGAGAAGTCATCTTCATTCTTCTCCGCGTCCCATTCTCTTCCAGACACGGCCTTGAGCTTTCTCAGCCGGTTCTTCTCCCTCTCGCCTTCTAAGACACGGCGGTTCTGGCGTTCCAGCTGCCTCTTTTGACGTGCAACCTCTTCGCGCTCCTGGAACGACGCTTCGTCCTCCTCCGCACGGCGGTGGGCTTCCTCTCGGGCTTGCGCTTTGAGAGCCATTTTCTGCAGTCGTTCTGCCAATTCCTCATCTGTGAGTTTATTCTGCCCGTCCGAACTCATCTGTGTCAGTCATTGATCTCATACATCATCGCATCCGTAGGTCAGGCGGCGCAATTGAACTCCTTGGGGCGCGGGTCACTCGCACCTTTTTTACTCCGCCACTGCCACTCCTGTCCCCTCTAACGGCAGCAGTGACCGGTGCCGATGCCACCGGCTGCTCCTTGCCCTGCCACCCGTCCTCGTGGTGCCCTGGTATGGCGTCCATGTTTCGCCTTCCTCGGCCACGTCCACGCGACCCCCTCCCCCGGGAGTCAGGGTAAGGGATAGGCTGCGGAGTTGGGTCGGTTACGGGCGTAAAGTCATCGTCGAACAAGTCATCCGGTGCCCTGGTCTGCGCGAACTCATCCATGTCTCCGGCATCAGTGTTGGGGAAGGCAGGCGCAGAAGTTGGGGTAACAGTCGATCCCTCTTGTCCCGCAGGGTCTGTTGCATCCATGAAATCGGCGGCGTCAGGCACAAATTTACGGGACAGGATATGATATTAGACTGCTTGGTGGAAGGAGGTCTATCAAGCGGGGTGTTGCCCAGTTGTTGACGAGAGGGTTGACCAAGCTCTTGAATCTATCGACGGCGGTTGCTGTGTATGTACGCGAAACCCTTATCAGGCCGTTCGAGGGCACACAGAGAAGGATGTAGTAACGGGAAATGCGGTGGAGCTATCAATGTCATTGGAGGTTGTGTTGCTTGTGATGAAGCTAAAGCTGAAGAGTGTAAGGTGTTCGTACCCTAGACTGACAGCGAGCGCTAGCTACCTTACCTCAAGGTATCTTAGGTACCCACCAGTACCTGTGGCCCCGTGGGGCACAAAGCATTGCCTTAGGCACGGTATATACCCACACAATCCGTTTGCAGAATATCCGAATTAAGGTGTTATCAAGACGGCATTCACGATTCAATATGCTTGACAATGTTGAAATACCCCGAGACCAGATGTTCCCTACCAATAGTGCCTACTCTTTACAGTAGATCCCAAATACATCATCTCTTCATTTCGTCGTCTTTCCTTGTAGATACACGTCTTGCCTTGCCATCCATCGACAATCCCTTGCAAAAGCCAACTGAAACTCCAAGCAATGCTATGCCAGTGAACGGATGTCGGCAGGACAGTAAACGCTACAACACTTTGACTTTCATCCACTCAGATGTACCGATCCCGAGGTTCAATCCGTTCTTGGCCCACCAAGCCCTGACTTCCATCTCTCCTTGTCCGCCCACAGAATCTTCCAAAGCTTCTTCAATGTCACAGGTCTTGTATTCGACCCGAAAACCGGTATCTTTCCAGAACTGAAGCACCTCGCGATGTCCATTCTTTGTCGGACCAACGAGCACCTGATTGTCGAAGATCATTTTCTCACCCTTGAGTTCCTTCCAGACCTTGAGAATCTCGACATGACCGTATGCCGAGGCGATCTTGGCGACACTCTCTTCGTGAGTGTAGGGGATCCCAGACGAGTCCCACCAGCGGATGACGTCCGCTTGGTTGCTCTGAGCAGCATACGAGATCGATTTGCCCACTTTCAGATGCAATGGAAGTCCTTCTGGGTTGTTGCTCGCCAACGACGCGTTTTGCATATTTCCATGTTTTGCCGTATCCCCATCGACGTGGAAGCCTCCTTGCGCCATTGACGCATTCATGCGCCACCAGTTCAGCACAGCGATATGGCCTCGAGAGCTTGCTTGCTCAAGTGCCGATTCCGTGTAGTAAAGGGGTAAACCAGACTTGTGCCGCCACCAGTCTAGTACTTGAATGAAACAAGATTTGCTGGCTCCATCAATTGCCTCAGGGGTATATTCTTTTGCCAAAAATGACGGGGAATTGCGCCACCATTCCAGAATTGTCACGCGTGGGTATACAGCACTGGCTTTAGTAGGGAGCAGCGTATGCCCGAAGGTGGCCCAAAATAGCTCCTTATGTTCCCGTTCTAGATAGGTGAGTATGTCAGTCAACCCAAACTTGATGATGAGTTTCACGCAGAGACTGGACAACCAATGCAACGGCGGTCCGATGTCTAATCTGCTCGAGAATTGGCGCTTCGTTCCACAGAGGAGGATCCACTCCAAATCCCTCATCTTTGACTGACTTTCATCCGAAGTCCGTGACGGCTTCCACTCCGCCGGAGTGGACAAGGATGTGTATATCCCCAAAGCTTTCGCGGTCTCCCAATCGCCTACATATTGCATGATCATCGACCAGATTTCCGGAGGCAGCTTCGCTGAAGGCATCCTGCCTTCTCTTGCCGGGTGAAAGATATTATCAGCGGTCATCTCCAGATCATGCCCGATGGAGTTCAGCTCCGCTTGATTTTTGGTGGCTTCGACCAACTCTTCGTACCCCTCCCAAACGACGGCCCGTCCGGATGGCTCCCGGCTATCATATTGCCATAAAATGGGTTGCATCACGCGAACCCATGTCCATTTCCGGCGGAGCTTAGATATTTGCTTTTTGGTCATCGGGTTCTCCCACATCGCATAGGACATTCCAGGAACGAGTAGGATCTTTTTGGTCACGTTCCAACCGCGTATTATACTGAGCAAGAGGTTGTCTGTCATGCCATGCAACATTTTAGCCAGTCCGTTGACATCAATGGGGGCGAGAATGAGCAAATCTGCCCAGTCGCTGAGTTCGGCTGCGTGACTGTACAGCTCATCAGCTCCGTCCGGGTTGGAGACGTCGAGAGTTTCCGGCATGACGAAAACTTCGGGCTCATCTGTTCCCTGCTGACGATCCACGAATGGCTTCACGGTCAAGACTTCCTCGCGTTCGAGTCTCTTCATGATCTTGCTGGCATAGGCGATATCGGCAGCACCCATAGAGGCGATCAGGACGTGGAACCGTCTTCTCCCCACGGGAGCAGGGTCTATATATGGCATTTCGGCGTCAACCTTATGTGATACCCACATGATGCACTCGCGACGCTCGTACGCGTCTGGCACAGCACTGCGCGTGGAGCCGGATAACCAGAAGCGGGCTAGAGAAGCATCAATTATGACATAGTGGCGATGTTCGATAGAAGGATTAGGGAGCCTTCCAGAGTAAAGAGAGGTGTGTGGTTCGGTGACGTTTGCTTTCTCTGTGCTGTCTCGTGTCTCACTCTCGTGTCTCACAACTATTTGGTGGCGGTACTGTGTACAGGTTGAGGGTGCAGGGAACGAAGTTGTGAAATTGGCGGAACCCTTATCTGCATTCTCGTGCTACGGCGTATTCGTACGAAGCACCAACGTACGAATCACCGTACGAAGTGCTTGATCTGGAGGTACCTCTGAGAAAGTACCTTGGGCAAGGTAAGGCAGGTACGGTACCTTAGGTCTCTTAACCTCACCGCCCTGTGGCTCCAGCTTGGCAGCTTCGAGCCTTCGACCCTTAAACCCGCTGAAACCCTTAACCCGTCCAGGTTAGCCGCGCCTAAGAAATGCGGTTCTCGGGTTTGGGATGGAGGATTTCCATATGCCCTACCGTAGAATACCTACTTTGAGGTACCTTATTTGGTAGTGTGGCCGTGTAATACTCTATTCTCCGCCTACTGTGTTCCCGGTAATAAGGTACCCTATCAAGTCAAGTACATATAGATACCTTAAGTAAAGTAGTAGCTAGACTACCACCGTGATGGACCTTACCCAAACATTTCCTTCAGGTTGTCATTCGCGCCCTTGAGGAAGCGATGATCGACGTTAGGACGCGGCACCTTCCCTAAGTCATACTGGTTGCGGCCTGGAACTGCAAACCCGGTCTGCAGCCTCAGACATCATTAGGATGTACAAAAATTCCCGTGCTCCTACTCCTTCCTCCGGAAGGGCTTCAGGGCGTACCTTAGGTACCTAAAGACAACGGTTATAGAAGTCCCGGAGGAGGAAATGGGTAAAAGTACCTACCGGAGAACGAAAGCACAGCGTCCCAGCTTCTACTCGTATGCGTGTACTCTTAAGAAGGAGCGTGCATCATAGTCTATCGCACAGTGCTCAGCGTGGGGGTTGAACTACCGGAAATTTGCGCCGCAGGAGATCTTCTGTTGCAGCTCCAATAATACAGATACCTTAGCTAGCTAAGGTATCTCTGACTACTACTAGAGGCCTTATCCCCTCACTTCGTACAAGTTGTCCCCGGTTTCACTTATTAGGCTCATGCGATCGCCCATCTTATGTAGAAACGGTTCTCATTCGGGCTCCTCGACACGTCTCGTGATTTCTATTGCTGTTGTATCACTAAAAGCCGTGTCGGGGCCAGTGCACCCCCCGCGACACCGTCCAAGTCCTTTTGCGATCCGGGTAGGCTCTGTTACGGGCTTCAACTCCAAGCACGGATTACAGTCCTTTCCTTTTTGTGAAAGAATGCCATGTGCATAGCCGTCGAGCCAATGAACACATCACCAAGTCTGTCGTGCCACACGTCGTTCTGGAGAAAACCAGACCTCTTCTGGTCTTTTGGTCAAAATGCGGGGTGCATCCTCGCCGGCTGATCACCACGTCGCAGATGACCTCGGAACGGAGCCTACGTTGAGCCACAGAAACCATCACGAGCCCCGGGAGAGACGAGGCTCCCAAACCCCAAGTCTCCGACTGGAGGCCGAAGGGAGCCCCCAACAAGCGGGGCCTGCGCCGCCTGGCTTTTCGCAGTCAACAATATCAGAGTCTTCCTTTCCCGACCTGGGTCACACATCCGGGGACAGAGTGTATCCCATTCGATCACAGATCTCGGTGGACCGTGTCCTGACACCCTATAACCGCTTCGAGGATGGCAACCACGAGGCTTTTCCTGGGAAGGTCCCTCAAAGAGAACTGTCAGGAAGTCTGAAACGGCCTACTGGGTCGCCGATGTTGTCGATGACTAGCTCTCCGGCGACGGTACGACACCCCGAGGGCGAAACGACCGGAATGCCCGTGGCGGCAAGGAAAGCAAGCACGATACCATCGATTTTTTCTGGACTCGATTCCGCACGCCATCGTCCGATAGTGCCGGGTCAAGGTCATGCAGACTCGTTAGCAGCCGATAATCTTATCACTGGAGACAATGCTTCGTCCAAATCGGAAAGCATCGCTGGCAATAGCGCTGGCGGCTCGTTGCCGAGAGAAGGCTCGATGGCTAGCCGGGACGATGACCTTGGGCCTCTGGTCACTGCCCGCTTCAAACACAGCATTACGGACGGCGGGCATTTCATTATAACTGGCCGTGACGGGGATACGCTACAAAGATGCGAAGATGAACCTATACATATTCCAGGCGCAGTCCAAGGATTCGGCCTGTTGATTGCTCTTCAGGAGCAGTCAGAAGGAAAGCTGATTGTTAGAATTGTTAGTGAGAATGCGCAAAGGGTCATTGGTTATACTCCGAACCAGCTGTTCGCACTTGATAGCTTTGTCGACATACTTTCCCCTGAACAGGCGGATAATTTTTTGGATCATGTTGATTTCATTAAGGACGAGGATATGGATCCGGCAACAAATGGCCCTGAAGTGTTCACCATGTCAGTGCGAGGTCCACACCGGCATTCAAGGAAGCTTTGGTGCGCCATACATATCAATGAACGAAACCCAGACCTAATCATATGTGAGTTCGAGCTTGAGGATGATCGCGAGAACCCCCTCGTCTCACCCACCGACATCTCTTCGGATGAACCGCAAGATACTTTGAACAGCAATCCGACCGCAGAGGAATTCGCTGAGAGCACAATGAATATAAGTAGACCCTTACGAGTCCTTCGGAGGGCCAGAAAACAAAGAGGAGAAGCGGCGGCGATGGAGGTCTTCAATATCATGTCTCAAGTGCAGGAGCAGCTGAACGCGGCCCAAACCCTTGAGGAGTTCTTAAAGGTACTCGTGGGTGTAGTGAAAGAGCTGACAGGCTTTCATCGCGTGATGATCTACCAATTTGATCAAGCCTTCAACGGAAGGGTTACAACAGAATTGGTCGACCCAAGGGCAACCAAAGATCTCTACCGGGGACTAAACTTTCCAGCTTCTGATATACCGAAACAAGCAAGGGAGTTGTACAAGATCAACAAGGTACGCTTGTTGTATGACAGAGATCAACAGACCGCTCGGCTGGTCTGCCGGACCCCTGAGGATTTGGAGACACCTCTGGATTTGACATATTCCTATCTAAGGGCCATGTCGCCTATTCACATCAAGTATCTGGCAAACATGGCTGTACGGGCCTCCATGTCCATTTCGCTCAATGCTTTCGGCGAGCTATGGGGCTTGGTATCTTGCCACTCCTATGGGCCGAAAGGGATGCGTGTGTCATTCCCTATACGGAAAATGTGTAGGCTGGTTGGCGACTCTGCCTCCCGCAACATCGAACGGTTATCGTACGCATTTCGGCTTCAGGCCCGCAAACTCATCAATACAGTACCCACGGAGCATAATCCCTCGGGCTACATCATAGCTTCATCCGACGACCTGCTGAAGCTTTTCGATGCCGATTACGGTCTCTTGTCTATCGGTGACGAGACGAAGATTCTCGGTAAGATCGAGCATTCTCATGAAGTTCTAGCACTACTTGAGTATCTTCGGGTCCGCAGAATCACATCTGTGCTCTCGTCCCAAGATATTCGTCAAGACTTTCCCGACCTCAAATATGCCCCTGGTTTCAATGCTGTTGCCGGTCTCCTTGTGGTGCCCCTCTCGGTCAGCGGTACAGATTTTATCGTGTTTTTCCGTAATGGCCAGTTGCGCGAGGTGAAATGGGCGGGGAACCCGTACGAGAAGTCCATAAGAGAAGGTACCGAAGGTTATCTAGAACCGAGAAAGAGTTTCAAAACCTGGAGCGAGACGGTGTTGGGAAAATGTCGTGACTGGACTGAAGAGCAGGTGGAGACTGCTGCTGTACTGTGCTTGGTGTACGGCAAATTTATCGACGTCTGGCGCCAGAAGGAAGCGGCTGTACAAAGTAGTCAGCTCACCAAGCTGCTTCTAGCAAACTCCGCTCATGAAGTTCGCACGCCGCTCAACGCCATTATCAATTACCTTGAAATTGCCTTGGAAGGCGCTCTCGATAGTGAAACTCGAGAGAATCTGGCTAGATCCCATTCAGCATCCAAATCACTAATTTATGTCATCAACGATCTCCTGGACTTGACGAAGACGGAAGAAGGTCATGATCTCGTGCGGGAAGAACTATTCGATCTCCCTTCAACGATACTTGAGGCGACTGAAATGTTCACCGGCGACGCTAAGCGGAAACAGATCGATTATGAAGTCATTGTCGACCCTGGCGTACCTGCCTATGTCATCGGTGATCAGCGGCGTGTCAGGCAGGCCGTCTCTAACGTCACTGCTAATTCGATTCACTACACGAGTTCTGGAGCTGTCAAAGTGGAAGCGTGGTTGGCCGGCCGGAACGATGGCCATGTTACCATAGATATCTCGATACAAGACACAGGCATTGGTATGTCTGCCCAGAAGTTAGATGAGCTCTTTAGAGAGCTGGAGCAAGTCCACTCTGCAGGCGATGATCTGCTCGGTTTAAACTTGGCTGGCGAGGAACAAAGGAAGGCGCCGATGCAGAGGAAGGAAGAAAAGGGCACGCTTGGGCTTGGCCTTGCTGTTGTTGCCCGAATAGTCCGTACCATGCAAGGACAACTACGGCTGAAGTCAGAAGAAGGGAGAGGATCCCGATTCATCATACAACTACATTTCCGATTGCCGGATGAAGATAGTACCCGGAAGCTTACCGGTGACATCCCTGTAGCTTCGGTCTCCCATGTGAAACATTGCCCGCCCACGCCACGCCCGGCGGATGTGGATGAGGTCATGCTTGTTGAGAGCAGACCGACAGCCAAGGAGGAGAGAGCGGTAGGACGGAGAAAGAGCGCTGAGAGCATGAACAGTCTGAAGAGTATCAACAGTCTGAAGACTGTGCGGAGTCAGTCCAGCGGGAAGAGCGACGTCGACAGATTAATCGATGCAATCCAGGAGCCTGTGATGTCGCCAAAATCTCAAGCAACAGGGCATCACCAACTTACTAGGTCAGCAAGCCGCGACGAGAACACCACGACAGGTTCACGTTCGATCAATCGACCTCCAATCGGCAGCCGATCTCAGTCTCATGGTTCTCATTCACTTTCGCGTGTAGACCACCGCATGTCTCCTACAAGATCTAGGGTTGGAAACTATCCCATATCAGATGCTCGAACACCGATTAAGGCTGTCAAGGTTCCAGAAGAGGAGGGATTGCCCCTGCCAGCTGACCCTCCGTATACGTCGTCCTGCATAGTGTCTGAGCACGATGTACAGGCTTCACTACCGAGACACGACAATTTACGTGTCCTCGTGGCGGAAGATGATCCAATCAATAGTAGAATAATCAAAAAGAGACTTGAGAAGACCGGCCATAAAGTCCACCTCACAGTCAACGGGGAGGAGTGTGCAACTGCGTATGGTGATGAGCCATCGAGGTTTGACGTCGTCTTGATTGACATTCAGGTACGTCAGTTTCTCCCTGGTCAAAATCAGGATGCTAACTACGTTGGAGATGCCTATTGTGGATGGCTTGAGGTCTACCAAAATGATTCGTTCCTTCGAGAAATCTCATCCATCAAGCATCCTATCCCCTTGCGCCGGCCACAATGGCAGGATACCCATTTTTGCTGTGTCCGCTTCACTAGTCGAAAAAGACTTGCAAATCTACATAGATCACGGCTTTGATGGCTGGATCCTGAAGCCCATTGATTTCACCAGGTTGGGTACCCTCATGAAAGGCATTGTAGAACAGAAAATCGCAGCGGATTCTCTCTATGTACCTGGAGAATGGGAAAGGGGAGGTTGGTTTGAGCAGAGACGGTAGGATTGTCTCCAGGCAAAGAGTAGCCGTTCTGCAGAGCCCACGCTTCGCTCAGCACCTCACGCGTGCTGAAGATGACTCCCGGGCATCAGATTGTACGTGTAAATGCTACGTGGCCCGCAGGAACCTCGGCTACCATCGTTTGGGGGCGGGGCATCGAAGGATGGGCGCTTTAAACAGCAGATTTGTGATGGCGCCCGTGTCATTGAGCCTCACGACATCTGTTTCCAGCACCGGAGGCTTCAAAAAGAGCGAGCAGCACAGCAAACAGCGGTTATGGTGCGGGTGGATTGGCCGAATCGCGAGATCTGCGCTCTGGTCTAGATTATGTTTGCCGCTGTCAGTCTCGTGGCTTCTAAGCTGACAGCATCCGGGCTGGGACATTATATGGGGTCAAGTTGCTGTACAAAAACTTAGTTTTCTTGCTGGGTGGCTGTGATTGACCTGAGATAGATGTGATTGGAAGATGTGGTCAGGGGATCCTCATGCATGTTGTTTCCATAATGCAACAATTCTAAGATTGTGATCATCTCGGGGAAGCAGGCTTAGACTCGCCTTTGGGAAGGACTGCTGAGGAGTGCCAGGAGGTCAGGACTTACACAAATAGGCGTTTTCGTGGAGGCTAAGCCATTGAGATCTACTGAGGGCACTCGAAGCCAAATCAACATATTCAGTCTTGCGCTAATCTATTGAAGTTGCAAAGCGCAACAAGCAAATGCTGGGCGGAAACCGGTTCCCAAGCCAATGGATTCGTGCATCTGCGTCAACCATCCGTCCTGGATCTCCAATAAACCCATCAACGGAACGTACCCGGAGTCACATAAACCGTAGTAGCGACAAAGGATGTGGCTGTACTGACACTGGTACTTACGCTGAGTGGACAGCTTGTATCGCTGGCCAGGGTGGTTACCGGTCGTACAGGGAGCGAGCTGATTATGGTCAGATCGTCCGACGACGAGGTAGGGTCACCAGTGCTGTTCGTGTAAGGACCGCCTGATGATGTAGTCATCGTGCCTGTGGCGGTACCTGAGCCCGTGACGAGGATGGTCGAGGCAGGCAATGTCGTTGAATTACTGTAGACTCCTGTTGATGGGGAGCTGATACTGATCGTCCCGGTGCCGGTGGTAATACCTGTATTTGGATCTGATGAGGAATAAGATGTCGAATTGTAGAATGGTCCGTCTGTGGAAATACTGGCGGCTCCTGTCCCCGTCACCGCTCCCGTACCAGTTCCTGTCGGTCTTCTCCTCGTCCTGCTCGACGGCGTAGTAGTGTTACCGTGCGATCTGAGCCATGAACTTGTCCCTGTAGCTAGCCTCCATCCCGTGCTGGCAGTTATCGTCGAATTGTTGTACAGACCATTGGATGTAGACGTGCCTGTTGTCCCTGTGGCAATGGGTACTCCGCTCGATGAGGTTGAGTTGCCGTACGGAACCGTGGTGGTTTCAGTCGTTGGAAGTAGCGAAACAGGAAGGCCGGAGGGTGGGCTGGAAGTCGAAGGCGTTGCAGAAGTGCCATTGGCGTATGGCCCTGAGGTCTGGATGGTCATGTTGCTTATCGGTGGTCCAGTCACCGTAGGTGAGCTGTTCAGGGTCGAGGAGCTTGCTGAGCAGTTACCGGGAGGCACATCTGGTAGTAAAACTGCGGATATAACTTGATATATTTCTTCGGCGACAGGTTCAGCCGTTGAATGTGTCAAAAAGCAATTGCTGCCACCCATGGTAGCCTCGGGCGTGAAAGAGATGGCGTGGCATGCCAATGAGGAGAAGCCCTGGTTGGCGTCCGAACAAAACCTGGCGCAGTCATACAATGTCTCTGTATAAACTCCTTCTGGATCCACTGCCGGGTAGTCATACTGGCACAATAGTTGGAAGGCGCTGATTCCGTAAATTGTACTGACGGTAAATATGGTACCATTGGCTTGCGGACAAGGCGCATCAGCGATCCCGGTGGGGATTGCGCAGCTTGAAGTGGAGGCCGGTGATGACGTGCTAGGACCGCTGGCCAGAGGTGAAGGAGTATCTGTAATGTAAGTGCTACCATTCGCTGAGGCAGAAGAGGAGGACGTTGTTGTGTTAGCCAGCGGATCAGAGGTGGATGTATTGGTATATATGGCAGGAGGAGAAGTTGAGGTGAT
The DNA here is from genome assembly GCA_001599915.1 of Symbiotaphrina buchneri. NCBI lineage: Eukaryota > Fungi > Ascomycota > Symbiotaphrinales > Symbiotaphrinaceae > Symbiotaphrina > Symbiotaphrina buchneri. The sequence goes on along the minus strand of BCIG01000028.1, from coordinate 30,086 downwards.
ATTGGGCGGGACCATTGTCGAGATGGTGAAGTTCGGCAAAGGTGGGGAAGATGCGGACGTCGAATTGTCAACCGGAGTCGAAGTAGGCAGAACGGAACCGGTAGTGAGTAGCAACGTTGAACTCGTCATCACCGTCTCGGAAGTGCTTAGACTAGAATTTATGGAGCTCAAAGTCGGAAGGACGTAGGAACTCGCCGTGATTTGGCCCGGTCCACTAGCCGTAGGATTCAATGAAGTGTTACTGAAAGGAGGACTGCTGGGAGCGTTGAACGGCGTACTGGTGCTCGGCTGCACAGTTGGACCAGATATTGAGATAGTCGCATTGTCGCTGGTGTTATAACTGGAGATAGCAGGTGAGGAAGAACTCAAGGCAGGACTGGAGTTGTTGCCTGAGATTACAGGAGGTGACGATGAGCTGATTGCGGTATGGATGGTAACAAAGTCTGTCCATTCAAGTGTAGTTGTTCTTGTGCGCGTGATGTTCAATGTTATGTCAAGATATTCAACAGCTGTGATGGTTCGAATCTATATTTCGATCAGTCTTTCATCCGTCGGTGTTACGAACCATAAGGTAGCTTACTGAAGGTGGAGCAGTTGAGGTCGCTGTCGTCGTTGCTATGGGTATGTGGAGACAGGAGCATGCACTCTGTATATTCGAGATCAATGACGAGTTGGCGTCATTTTGTGGAGCTCCTGGTAATTGACGGATGCCGAGCCTGGCGAGGTATGATCCCAAGCCTGGGCCTGAGGTTACTTGAGCTCCACGTCTCAGTTTAGGAACGGCTGTGATGACCGTCGTAATGTCAGTCTCTGTCACAGTTACCCTCGTTCTCTGAACGTTGAGCGTGCTTGTCGTGGTGGTGGAAGTAATTGTGCTGTTACATATCAGCAACTCAGATGCTCTTAAAACAACGGGCGTGCGAGACAGAGGGTAACGCTTGAGGTCGCTACCCACGTTGAAGGGGTCGTGACCACGATCTCGGTGACCATGGGGATACCAAGGTATGAACTGCAGAACGGGGTGGCATCGGCGGAAAAGGTGAACATTGCAAGAAGGTAATCATCATCAACGCAGACTTCTTGCCTCTTGGCGACAAGATTCCGGAGGGGATTGGCAAGACATGTCGAAGTGTATAGCGAGAGGTAGGAGATAATCGTCAGTGCCAAAGAGAGAGTGAAAAACATGATGACAGAATTCGCTTCGGCGGCAATGAGAGGGACTGTCTGAAAGAATGACTGTTGACGCTGATAGAGAGCGGCAACGGAAAGAAGATACTCAGGAGGCCCTTTATACAAGCCCTGTAGTGGGCTGCTGCCATGTCCCTAATCACAGACAGACAAGGAGTCATGATCTGGACTGTCAGTCGAAAAAAAACAGTGGCACAATCCCATGTGTGGAGGTGCATGAGGAATGCTCTATCCTTGTGGATAGGGAGGCTCCTCTGAGCGGCACAGCGCAAGTTAATGCTCGTCATCCGGGAAAAAAGGGCTCATGCTTCTATGCAACCTGTATGGAATTCATTGAGGTGGTGAGCAGGATATGGACATTTTCTCTTGACCTGCCACAATGGGGTAACACAAGGTAAGGCAGAGCAGAGACAATCTACCCCTGGACAGCAAGGGACGATAGCTGACCGATACGGGCGGACCTTGCTGGCAAGTCCGGGACCATCTACCTCCAATGGGAGCTGGATAACAGCAGGTTTAACCACAGGAACCTTTTGGAGATGCAAAAAAAGGGAACAAAAAGGGAGGTAACATGTTCCCGGATCGATGGCCGGTAATTATCATCGTACACCGAAAAAGAAAAGGAGGAAACTCGCAGGGGGGCCGCAACTCGAACTTGCTCGAAGGATGAAATGCGGAAGTGGAGTATCCAAACATCGAGGCCCTTTTTCCATGGCCCCGGTGGACAGAATCATATAGAGAAATATCCTTGGTAAAGAAGAAACCCAAACAGACGAGGATGTTGAGTGGAGGAAGGCAGGCACGTGCCGAAAAGCTCCCACTCCAGGTTGCCGAGTGGCATTGTGGCTGCGGACGTTCTTGGTGCGATTGACCGACCTCATAGTTGTCGGGCCCCAACCTTCACCCCATATTTTGTCTTTCCTTCACCTTCCACCTTCCTCCTCAGTCAACTCGTCGCAACGTCCATCCGCCGCTAGATCGATCAATTCATTCATGTGCAGGCTTGCATAGTCTTCGCCTGTCTTCTTGGTCACTCTCTCTCTCCGTCACATTCCCCTTGCTGCTTGATCAATCAATCTTTCTTTGACGCTTAGATCCCCAGAATCACTCGTCGCATTGGTCCCACCCTCCACTTTCTGCGCCACTCGACAAGAGTTAAAACATTCGACTGCTTGTACGACGCCAGGACGGGACCCGCCACAGACTGCTTTCCATGGGCATCTGTGCCTCCTGCCTAGGGATAAATCGGAGACGGGGTTACGATGAGGTGCGTCCCTGTGTTGTCCGCATCACTCCGATCAATTGATCCTCTCTCCTGAAACCGGAAGGAACTGGTGCTGAGATGTCGTCCCCCTTGCGCAGGACCCAGAAGCGTCTCGGCTCCTGTACGATGATGCCAATCAGACTCACTATGGAGGGGTAGGACACAATGGGCCTGGCGGAAAACAGCCTGATCCTCAGGACATCCAGAGAGAAACGGAAGCCCTCCAGAAAATCGTGGCACAAACATCAGAGTACGTTCTTCCGACTGTGTCTTGCCTACTATGACTAAAATGAACTTTCCCAGCAATCTTATCGACATATTCGCTCTTCAGCCTGCATCTACATTTGCGCCCCCTTCAAGCATCGCAGCCTCGGACGACGACGCGCGCGTCCGAAATAGTAGCCGGCCTGCCTCTTTACACAAAGATATTGCGCCTGTACCTCTGGATACCCTGAAGGAGGAGGATCAAGTCTGGCTTGACCGGCTGTCAACGAAGGCCGGCCAGACTTTGGGAAGTATAAGGATCATCTCAAGGGTACAGCCCGGCGATCTTGTTGGCGGCTTACCAGTCGCACCCATAGGTAGCGTAGCTGGGAAGAAAGCACGATAGGCACCTACGACTACGATTGGCTTCGCCAATTTTTTTTTATGCTGTTGCTACAGGTTCGGAAAGATACCCGGTCCCTGGACCTTGTGTTGGTGTCATAGGTACAATGTCGTCTTTCGATGTATCAGTAATTTTCGATGTGTCAATATAGGGTTACCATCAAACGAAGCGTGAGCACGGATTTTCGAAGACGTGACCGATCAGCGTAAAGCTTTGCATCGACTCTGAGCTCAAACGCCGAGCCCGACGATTCCCCGCACCAATTCGTCGCTTCATGTATGAGCGTACGTAGCTGGCAACCAGTGTGCTATGCAAATCTCAACGTTGTGTGCTGCAGGGGTGCAGAGAAGTGAATCATGCGGTTTGGCACTGCTTGCCGATACCTTCCCAGAACCTGCGCAAGCCCAGTACATGCGCCCTTGGAGGCGCGCCGCGCTCCTTCCTTTCCATCGATTTCCTGCGACTCCAGTTGCCTTCCTCCGTCTCGACGACGTTACTACCCGCTCTCTTGGCGAACCTCTGCACCAAGCTCCTCACGTTTGGCTTGTTCCCCTCCGTCGTGACCGCAAGCATGCTCTTCTTCTGAACGATATCCGCGCCACGGCCAGCTAGCCAAGCCCGAAGACCATCCTTCAGCCTTTGTCGCTCGATTTTCCTTTTCGCGCCAATGATCGCAGGAGCGAGCCCAGCGCCCCAAACGACCTCCCCGGTCTCTGGGTCATGCCTGCAACATTCCTCGGGTAAGATATTCGAAGTGATAAGGGAAGTAGCAGAAGGGCGGCGGGAGAGCGAGCGGTTAAGCTTGATAGATATGAGGGAACGGGACAGATTGCGAGCGACCAAGTGAGTAGATGTGAGATAGATGCTCGATATCGGAGGGTGTAAGGTAGAGAGAGGTGGGCGATTGCTCAAGGATAGCGCAAGGAGGGCAGAAGCCTCCTGAAGACGATGGGCATGTAGCACGGGATCGATGCAGAGATGTCGCAGGCGGCTGCAGGTCTGCAGCGGCAAGTCAGTCTACGAACGATTCGCTCGAGATATGATCTGAGTAGTGAGTGCTCGTCGGGTACTTTCAGCCTTCCACCCCCTTTTGCATATCGCGGGCCCAAGCGACAAAACACACGGTCGGGGTGGCCAAGGAAAGCTTACCCTTGAAGCGCTCAGCAAGTCAGATACGTCAAGAAATGACAAGACTTGGAGAAGCAGCTCATCACAAAGGTTCAAAAGTACGGGGCCCGGTGCCATGGTGGAAGAGTCATCATGACCCGAGACGGCCGTGGCACATAGTCAGGTTGTGCGGCGGATGCGGGGATGCCAGACACCCAGAGCGAAGGGGGTGAGCGTCTTCACCAAGGAGAAAAGCACAAGGGTTGAGAGTGGTGGTCAGGAGACGGGCGAAAGTGCGCACATTGATTATGATATAGAGCGAATTCAGATACCTAACATAGGGGAAGGCAACGAAGGGTAGAGTAGGGTGAGGGAGGATTGATTGCGAGCTATTGGGATGGAGGTGAAGCGTGAAGATGAACCAAGGGTGTCAGGCTACCTGAGGTAAGGTAAGGTAAGGTAAGGTAAGGTAAGGTAAGGTAAGGTAAGGTACGGTACGGTACGGTACCTACAAGCACAAAGTACATACAAAGTATCCAGTTGGTGACGCGACCGCAGAAAGGTTACTCCTAAGGTACCTAGGCGGTAAAGGCAGGTGGTCTGCAGGGCTGCCTGTAATCGCACACTCATACAAGTACAGTGTACACCAACTCTCACACCCCCTTTATTTGACACAGGGGGAACGAAGGGCATACCGCCTACCAACCCCCAATCTCTTTCGAACAGGCACCTTGTAGGCTTCCGGCTCATAATGGAGAAGTCAAACCAGTTTAATGAGCAGGAAATGGCAATTGGAATGCATCCAATGCCTCCTGTTTATTCCTGGGGTCGAACCGCGGCAAATCATGACAATTTTACCTTTACTTTGCCTTTCTCGTAGCCAAGCAGTCAGCCAACACGATGCCATCCAAGCTGCACCAATCATACTCGCCATGGATGCCTCCCTCCCTTTAAGACGGAATAACGCATGGTTTTCCTCGGCAGCTTCCCATTCGCTGGCCTTTGACCGCGGACGTTTAACAGCAACGGGATCCTCATGCCCTGTCGCATCTGCTTCCGCTCACCTGAAGTGGCAGGTCCCGACAGTAAGGATAGTACGGGGTCCACTAGGCGAGCATGCGTCAAAGGAATTTCAACGTTCGGCAAAGGCTGCTTGCAAAGCCCTACACCCGTACGACTGGCCTCAATAAGTTTCTGTCACCACACAACGTCTAATCTCGCCAACAAGATGATGATAATGATGGTTTTATCAAAGACTGAGTAGTTCTTCGCGAAGGGGAATAGCAGGATATGTGTAGATAGATCGAAATGCCCAACAGCCCCGGATATCAACCGCCCAGAATCTTCATCCTCCCAGGGGGGCACGCATCTTGTGCCTGCGAAATCCTACGTCTCGTAAGAACTCCTCAGCTCTTCGGACCGAGGGGAAGCACATGATACAGCGCCCTTAGGTGATATTGACTGACGATCTCCATGGATAATCGTTGCCACTGGGGGCAAGATTCGTAAAGCGGACTCTTGACATCCAACCGAGACCAACCATCGAAGCAGCCCATCATTGAACGGCAGTGTCAGGCCGAGGGCCGACATATTGTTGCCTCTGTGCTTCAATGACCCACAACTCGATGCCGCTTGACCGACAAGGTCTGAAAGCGCTAATGACAAGATTCTCCCGGGCGGTTACAGCAGTCGGGATCGTCAGTGGAGGCAACGCCACAACGGAGGGTGAAGTGGAGGCAGGACGAGCTATCTGAGCCATGATGGATCGAAGACCCATGCACCAGCGCCTAGCCAATATTCCGCCGGTTTTGTGTTTTCACAGCATGCTAGTTGCATTACTGGTATGTCGATCGCCAAAAGAACAGCGGCGCCCAGAGAAGTTCAAAGATTATTGACCAGCCTGTGGTCGCCACGTCAGTATGCTCAGGTCTGATAGCGCCTTTCGTAGCGTCAGAAGTACCGATTCAGGCTCGGTGGCCGAAGATGGCAATTCTGAGGGGTAACGCTGCAGGTTGTAGGAACATGTGATCGAATAGATGATGCCGACGAGAGGCACTGAGGCCTGAGCAGTACTATCAGCCCGATGTCTTCCGAAAATGCCTCATGATCAGCTGAATGATCCAAGGGCGGGCGCCGACATGGCTCGAAAAGCGTTCCAATCCGTGGCACCGTGGTCGAGTGTTCATGCGGCATGCCGCGAATGAGAAATCCTGTGACATCCCAACGTACCAGAATATGAGACCACAAAAGCTTTAAGTTCATGAGATAGTGCGCTAAAGCGGAGCAACGGGAGGAAATGCTAGGATCTCGGGTAATCCTCCATCATGGAACGGGAGCGTCCAACGCCATAGATAGTCTAGGGCGGAGAGACTAGAGGACTTAAAACGATATGTTGAAATTGACATAACGAATGAAGAAAGAGCGACGCTTTTTGGCCGCACGAACAGATTCAAAATGAGAGAGGTTAGAACCACTGGAAGCCATATCAGAACGCCGTTGCACCACATTGGCCCGTCGGCATTTGCGGAAACGATTCGCAGACAGAGCTCCTTGATATCAGACGTCGAACAGATTCTGGCCATCGGCAGGTAGTCAATGGGGAGTACCCTAAAACTTGGTGAGATCCGGGAGGTTTGGCAGGGTAATTAGTTGATGCGTGAGCTGATAGCTCACTTCCTGCACGAACCCTCAACGCCTGACATGGATTTGAAAGGAGGATATCCCTGCTTTCTGACCGGCCAAGGCGTGAGTGACCAGAAATGACCTATGTAGAAGTGTGTGAACGTGACTTCCATGAAGGATGAGGCATTTACGCCGTACGAGGATGCCACAAATTCTTGCTGGGATCGTGTGGCGACCACCGCATGACGGCGATACTAACAACAATGACGATCAGAATCTTGTCCAAGTCCGGCCGGCATCAAGGTTAATAGTGGTAGGGGTGGTGAGAGAATGATTTCGTTGGCTGTGAACACCACCGCTCTTCATGCAATCAATTGCTAGAAGCAGTAGAGCCGGATTCGGGTTACTCTTGGTGAACAGGACTTGTTTTGCCCGCACTGAAGGTCCTGAAGCATAAATAGGGCCTGGGTGGTTCCCCTTTGAAGCTGAATTGTCTCAAAGCTGCGAGAAAAAAACATCAGCACTCGCTCAGAGTCCGTCCCAGTCCTCTGACAGCAGTCTCTTTTGCTGCGGCACCACGGTGATCTTGGAACTCCACTGAGCTCACACCACTCGAAGGGAGACGTAGTTCCACGGCACCTTGACATTGAAACGCTGCGTTGCGGTCGGTTGACTCACAGACGAAGCGGCAAGAAATTGCGCGACGATACGACATCGACAAACCACAAAGCCAGCATAAGTATACTGTCCCGTCTAGCAGCGATTGGTTTGGCGGATAGATTGATTCAGAACTGATCATCGCCTCAGGATCGACAGGCAAACATGTGCTTCTTCGATCAGCACCGTTTCAGCTGCGGAGACTGGAAATGGGGACACTTCAAGCAACACTGCAACAGAGAATATCGGACAGGGGAGACTTGCGGCATGAAACTTATCATGACCACAATTTCCGTCGGGCAAAAATGCCGCATCTGCGAGAAAATCGAAACGAAACAACGACGACGAGCAGCAGAAATTGAACGCATCAGACGCTGGCAAGCCGAAGGAAACAGGTTCAGTGCCTCGATTGATAGGTCCAGCGAGATTGTCAAGACCCTTGACGCTGAGATCTACGAGCTGCAGAGCGAACGCTCACGGCGGGCATCGGCATTTTAGTGAGGGAGACGGGTTCCCTTGTCGCTGGATTCGGTTTGTTAGCATACCTCGCCAGGGATGTCTCTTTCCCTTGAATTTCAGAGGCTCTCTCTAGTAGTCTTTCGACGATCCACTCGTTGAACGTCGCGTCGCTCGCGATGCCGGTAATTTGGTTGGGTGTTGGTAGGATGAGGTTGATACCGAGACGAGACAGTGTAGTGGAGACTGTCTCAAGGGAGGGGTTCAGCCACCTGTCTTTGCCGCAACAATTGATAGTGGAAGAATTAACTGCGTTCAAGGATTCGCTGTCTTCGCGTAGGCTTGCCTGTGCCCCCTAATTCGCATGATCAAGAATAATTGGTTCGGGGCCCTGCGGATGGGCAGTTTGACTCCAAAATAGAACAGCGGTTGGAGCATGAAGTGACGTGCTGTGGACGGTAAAAGGTAAAAGGGGGAAAGCAGAATGAACGGAGCCGAGGCCGCCAAGGCTGCGTTGGCAGCGGAGCCTCCTGCCAATATAAAACGGTAGTGTGCTATGGTGATTTGATAGGTAACTCATCAGTCTGCCGTGGACCGCTTCCATCAGAGGGGAAAGCAGCATCGTAGCCACTGAGCTTGTCCTCCGCGGATTGGCGTCCACTAGATGCCCAGATTGCTTGTCTTTCCACACCGGATCCGGGTTACCTATTATTCTTGTTGCCTCCTGTGTGGCTGGTCAATGTTCCAGTCATTCTTTGTGTTGATGTGCCCGTGCTTGACCAATATCCACTCCCAACGTCTCGTGCTTGCTGTCCATTTCCTTCTCTTCTCCAGAATGGTCTATAAAGATGTGCCCTAGCCTGGTAGTAGCACTGATATGGATCTTTCTTGCGTTGTCGATCCCGCTGTCTTCGCAGCAACCTCCACCGAGCCTACAAGCTCCTGAGTTCTGTACACATTAGGCATCCACAACGAGGAAACATCCTCCTGCCCAACCACGCCGCTCCACTTTCGGTTGTGTCGCCAGCGACTGTAGCATAAAGCATGGGAATTTGCATGTCATACCAGACAATTAGAGTTGCATCGTTGAGCGTGTCGTGGCGCTCGCAATGGATCGACAATCCTGCTCCTCTTACAGGTGCTTCTCCCAAGGAAGAAAGCAACAGAGTTGTTTATATGATGGAAAGAATCCTGGGGAAAAGGGCGTCAGGACCATACTGCGAGCCATCTGTTAAAGAGCGAGAGTCCGACACTTTATCCATTCGAGCACGACTGGTTTTGCCTCCGTAAGACACCCAATTACGTCTATCTACGTGGACATCCTGGAAGAAGCGGTGGATCACAATCTTCATGAGGCGCTCTTACAGGAGCAGTGAAATATGCCGCCAATTTTGAGTTGACCGATGCGCTTTATATGTACAATCATTATCAGCCGCCGCCTCAGCTGAGCCTCAGATGAGTTGGCTAACAGGGATACGTGTTGTAAGGCATATCGCTCGAGCCGCTGTTAACTGGGCCATATTTGTCACACGAATAAGGAACAAGCACGTATGAGCACCGGCCAGATTGAAATCCGGTTCTCCCTCCACAACCTAACACTGTCGAGATCTTTCCTGTCTTGACAGCAAAGCTTTCTGTCTGCTTCAGCGGCAGAAGAAAACTCTCCCCTCTGGTATGAATGTCCCACCGGAAGGATACATCTTGTTATTGCCGTCCACTGGACAGGCACCGGTCCTATGAGCATAGGAGCTTGAACTTTGACCATCTACAGTTCCCCAACCGTAGGGTCACGTCCCACTAGTCGAGCCTCTTTATCATCGCCTTCAGCAAGATCATGCTCCTTTAATAGGGCATTTATCTCATCAGCACCCCATAAGTGATGGTATATCTTCCCATCCTTCGTCCGCCCTACGGTAGCGAACTCGACTAAGAAAAAACCGACGATATCAGCGATTGGTGGACAGGGACCGGGGTCTACCTATGAAACGACCGACAACTCACTTTTCTCGCCGCTCAACTTGGTGGAATCCATTGTCTTGCTTAATACCTTCACTGCTAGTCCGCAGGCCTCCTGGAGACTACAGTCCTCCTTGTAGTCTTGTTTCAGCAGACTCTGCGCGCTCGCATTGTTCGCTCCAACACTAGTTGCCTTCCATCCGCCATAGTTGCCACTAGGGTTGCTCTGGTACAGTTGAAACTGTCGTTGGTGGTCAAAGCCTGCATAGATGAAGGAAACCCCAAATGGTCTGAGACCACCATGCTGGGTGTAGCCCTGCTTCAGATCGCATAGCCGTCGGACAAGCTGTTCACAAGGAATATCTTCATTGTAGGTAAGTAGATAGCGCTGTGCAGCTTGTCGAGCATAGTTGATGAGAATGTTGGCATCAGCCGTCATCCCTGCCACGGCACAGATCATGTTGCTTGAGATCGAGAAAGTCAGTCAAAACCAGCCAGACAGCGCTGACGCTGCAGACGAGGGATACCATACTCATTCAGTATGTAGAGCTTCTCCGCAGACGTATCCTGCTCTAGGAGCTTGCTTGTTACCTTTCGCTCGGCGGCAAGCACTATGCCATCCTGTGCTAGAATGCCTAGAGCGGTGCCAGCATGTGATATGGCCTCAAGCGCATATTCTACCTGGTATAGACGCCCTTCGGGAGAAAAGATGGTTGTCTGACGGTTGGTGAGCACTGTCGCAAAGACAAGGTATAGCTGGCGGTTAGCTTACCCGCGAGTCATATCGCCTGGACATCTTGAAGCAGATGGATGAGAGGAAGACGAGGGAGTCGAGTCGAAGATGCACGCAGACGCGGGGGAAGAGAAGGGGAGGAAGGGCCTGAACCGTGGAGAATGAGAGCGGCTTATGGCGAATTGGCAGGTTGCAGTTGTCTTGAGTAGCTGAGCTTAGATGGTTGCGTCGTTGTAGACCTGCCTACAGGTAGCTTAAATAAGGTGAATCGGGAAATATGCAGTACAGGTGTACAGTTCGGGTGTAAAGGTCAGGCAGGCTGCCTCGTCAAACGCGTTCAACAGGTGCTTACCTTACCTTACCTTTACCTGTACCGTTAGCCGGCCGCCAAACGGTTGGCGGCTCTCCGTAACGAATACCTTACACTTCTAAGAGGAGAGGTACCTTACCTTACCTTACCTCTTACCTGACTTTCGTACGAAATGCTCCAAACCTTTGCACGAGGAGCAGATTACAACACTGCAAGACTGGAACGGCTCGATCCCCCTCTTGGTGGTGGCACTCCCCTTATTCCAACTATATGCATTCTCTTGCCGAAGCTTGCTACAGCTCTTTGACGATTGTGAAGCAAGAGAATACCACAGAGCACTGTAACAGTCTCTCAGATCAGCCCAGGAGGAGCGGGAATGTTGAGGTCTACACATCGGCCGCAGTCAGCTGCGACAGATCCGTCGCTGGGACCTCTTCCCCCCGGTTGGTCGGAACACAAGGCCCCTACCGGTAATGCACCTCCCTTCTCCTATACGCCATTCGCATAGACATGTCACTTACTGGTGCAATGAAGGTCACTCGTACTATTACAATGCGGAAACGAAGCAATCCACATATGTGAGGCCCATACTCTCGGGTGCGATTCAAGGCCTTCGACCTCAGCCCTTACCAGCCTGGCAACCATCTGGAGGAGTCCAGTCTTCGGGTGAATACTACTCCTCTAGCTATACATCATCACACATAGGATACCAACCACCGAAAGCTCGGGGTGGAAGTGGAAGTTTCCGTGGTGGCCAGGGTTACCAAGATCGGCGGCGACAACCCGAAGACAGGCCTGAGTCCCAGCAAGCCATTCCCGGTTGCGAGCCATGGGTGCTCGTGCGGACCAAACTTGGGCGTAGGTTTGTCTATGATCCCTTTCGGAATGAGAGTTTCTGGAAATTTCCCCCGGATGTATTGAAGGCTGTGGTGGAAATGGATCGGAGAGAGAGAGAACGCCGGGAGCGGAAAGAACGTGGAGAATCGAGTGACCCTGAGGGTGCCGGTGTCACATCATCCGCGCTGGCAGATACGGACGTTACTGGTAGAACGGACCATGATGCTCAGTCTTCTAAAGAGGCTGCCAGGCCGCATGATGAAGAATCTAGCAATGAGTACGAAGAAGTGGAGGTGACAGATGACGAAGACGACCAAGAACAGGGGTCCGCAGATCTGCCATCCAAGCGGCAAAAGCTGGACGATGGTCACTCTAATGGGCCTGTTGAATTCAACGAGGATGATATTGCTTATCAATTAGAAGCAATGGCAGAAGATTATGGACTTGATCCTGGTGAATACGGCAACGGAGAAGACGGCGAATTGGAGGAAGGCGCTGGAGGTCTATCACTCAGCGAAGAAGACTCGGCGGCGTTATTCAAGGATATGCTGGAGGACTACGGCATCAGTCCGTATAGTACATGGGAGAAATTGATTGAAGATCCTCGTATAGTGGAAGATGAAAGGTATACAGTCCTGCCAAATACCAAGTCGAGAAAGGAGGTGTGGAGCGAGTGGAGCAAAATCAAGATTCAGCATCTCAAAGAGCAGAAGGAGAAGATGGAGAAGAAAGACGTAAGTGGGCATTAACCCCACCGGTATTGCAGTGTCAGCTAATGCTTAATATCAGCCACGGATACCCTTTATCGCTTTTCTGCATACCCATGCTACCCCAAAGCTGTACTGGCCGGAGTTCAAGCGAAAATTCAAGAGAGAGCCGGAAATGCGCGACCAGAAACTCTTGGAAAAGGATAAAGAGAAGTTGTACAGGGAGCATATCAATCGTAAGTATCCCGCTATCATGATGCAGAAATGTGACATACGCCGCGAGTAACTCCGTGAGTTCCTTCGAATCTGCCGGTTGACCTGATATACACAGGTCTTAAACTTCCTGAATCATCAAGAAAAGCGGACCTCTCAACCCTGCTGAAGGCACAGCCACTGACACTCCTGCACCGGTCCACTCCCTTGGAATCTCTTCCGGCAACGATCTTGGCTGATCTCCGCTACATATCTTTGCCCGCCCCGATCCGTGATCCCCTCATTGAAGCGTACATCTCAACATTACCAGCAGCCCCTACAGCCGAAACGGAGTCGGTCGAAGATGCAGCGGAAATGGAGAGGAAAAGGGTCGAGCGCGAGAAACGAGAAAAGGCATTGGCTGATAGGGCAAGGAAGGTGGAGGAAGAGAAGAGGCGGCAGTTGGGGGCATTAAAGCAAGGGAAGCAGCTGCTAAGAAGAAGCAGAAATCGAGAGAGCAATGAGGATTGACAAAGGCGGACTACGTGCTCAGCTCGGGGCCCGCCGCGTTGGACAACAGAACGGATTAGATCCAAGTCTCTGAGTAGGACGTTTCACCATAAGGAAATTTCCTGGCTTGCCTCGTCATTCTATTGCTATGTGAATTGTGGACATACGACGAAGCCAGTAGCCCTCTGTTTTACAGCAATGGCACGCGCAGGCTGGAAACGGAGATGCGGTGGGTAGACGGGACGGTCCCAACTGCAGATTTGAGTAGCTTATCAATTGCAAGCCATATCCGCCTCGCTTCTCCTGCTAAAGCTATATAAACGGCTCTGACGTTCGACGCCTATGCTATGGCAGGTGCCTAGATAATAAGATGAAAGTATGAGTGGGCATCTGGTGCAATAAGAGGCTGGAAGAAATAGATGGTGGGGTGTTGATAAGCCAAATGCTCGAGCACCGCATGTGGTGGCCTCAAAGCTTGTTTGAGGCAAACACCGAAAAACGACTTAGTAATAGACCAGAGTAGTCCCAGGTGCACAAGACGGCGCCTGGAATAGGTATATGCCGGACCCCTGCTGCAGGACGGCGCCAGATATATTAGGAAGTAAGAATGTATGACAGACTTGCCTTTCCCCCGGCCTCAATGTCCGTCGTTGAGCTGCCACTCGATTCTGCAAGGCAAATGCTGCGTCGTATTGCCGTATAGACACCGATGCATGCAACAGCAATACCAACGACAGCCGCAGCAATTTTCAGGAGACCCAGACCTAAGGGGTGACCGTGAAGTCCATTCAAGTACAAGGTTGCATGAACTGTCCATTTAATGAACGGGGCAATAGACTGGAGGACAGCAGCCATCATCAAAAGGCCTAGGAAGATCAACGGCGGGACGACGCAACGGGGACCAACGATGGCTTTCTCACCTGCAGTGATCCTGAGGTAATGTCTTGCCCCATTGTTAGGGAAGATGATGGCCAGGTAGACAACTAAGGCATATAGCCAACGCCATGTTGTAATGGTTCCAAGGGCTAACATAGAAACCTTTGCGGAAGTTTCGTTTACCACCGCCTGCAGGCCGTCTGCCGTAGCACGCATTTGCGCCAACATGGCCTGCAAGGCGCTCATTTCTTGCTGAAGAATCCGAGACAAACGCGTCTGATCTTCCTGAGGCCGAGTCAAACTTTACGGGTCCCCTAATGGGAAGCGGCCGACTCACAACTTGCAATGTCTGAATAGCTGACAAGGCTCCAGCCTTCGCTTCCAGGTCACCGAACGTCGTGTTAAAATCGGAGAGACGCTATATTTGTAAGTAAAACAGGAGTCGGACCCTTTTCCCAATTCTATCTTACCTGCTCTAAAAAGTTTTGTCCCGCGTGCGCCTTGGCCGTCAATTCACTGGATACTCGCTGCAGGACTGTCAGACATGATGCCGACATGGTATGATCAAAACGACGCACCAATCCAAGTTGAATCGCCTCCAAGGCACGTTCGATGCTTTGCAGGTCATCGGTTCTTATATTATATAGTGTAGACTGAAGGCCGAGAGCTGTCTCCTGATGCTCTCCAGCTGCGTTGCTGAGAACCTTGACTAGTCTGGAACTCTCTTCTTCAATATTCTGCAGCAAGTCGCCCATATTCCCCCGCAACCGATGAAGGTCGTCATGCAAGGCTTGGATTTCCTGCATAGGTCAGATATGTCCGCTCACTAGGGTAATCGTTGGGCCATTACAGAGCGAACATTATTCAATCCGTCCTCCGCAACATACCTTGCCTGCGAAAGACCGCCCATGATCTTTGCTACATAGGCATCAACATCTTGCAATAATTTGCTCAAAAAGCCGTCCGCATGCGCCCTCGTAGCTTCCAGGTCTTGGGATAGCTTGGAATTGAATGTGACAAGATTTTCTGCGAACTTCCTCTGGGCTAGAAGCCGCTCACTAGCATCGTGGATTGCTTGGAACAGAGCAGAGGTGATATCAGAATTGACCCCAACCAAGGACTTGTGGAGCTCCAACAGGTCATCTGTGTATATAGTCAGTCTTCTCCCCTAGATGCACTCAGTATTCGAGGAAAACCTTTGTCTATTTCCGTTCGTGCAGCTTGGCACATGATGACGGCATTCTGCCTTGCATTGCTGTAGCTCGTCCAGGACTGGGGACGGCTTTCCAGGGCTTTCAAGCATTCAGCTATGCTTTGCTCGTCGACATGTTCGTCTCTAGGCTCGTCGACAGTTCGTCTTGATCCTGGTTGAGAGAAGAGACGCCGGAAAGTTCCCTTCATCTTTCTATCTTCCGCAGGCATGAGTGGTACACACTGTGCAGGCGCCGTCGTTTTGGCGCCAAAAAGCTCGCAGACGGCCAATCGCGCTGCATACAGAGATTTGATGCTTTCTAGTGTCAGTTCTGTACTACCAAGTGGACGCACATCTCGGATCTCGACTCCTTCGAGAGATTGGCAGGATCTCAGGAGTGTAGCGGTCGCCAACCGGTTGCAGGAAGGTGACGATTCCATGGACCTTAGAATTTCCAGTGCCTTGTCGTAAACATACGGATGGCTAGCGGGTTTGATGAGTTCGGAAAGGGGTCCCGCGCCAGAGCCCAAAGTCTCATCGACCACAATCTCTTGCTCTATGGCTGATTAGACGCGGGAAATGCTCTTGAGAGACTTGAAGACGTAGACACTCACCCGCTGGATGCCCTAGTCCAGCCACGACAAGCGTGGGGAGCAGAAAAGTGCAGCTGAGGAAACTGAGCATCGCCAGCCTGATGCGGATGGATCCTAGCACAGGCATCTTGCCCTACGATGCTTGGGTCGAGGTGGCGACCTGGGCGAAGACTACTAGGTACCTTAGATAAGAGAGGATGTGGTAGCAATAGCACAACAGTTGTTGTGGTGCATCTATGCACGCGCTCCAGGGTCGCAATTGCCAGAAGGGTATGGGGGCAGAAAAACAAGGCACCGAGGGGCCACTGCCTGAAACGAGATACGGACAGTAGGGGATGCCAGTTCGTCAATTGTATATAAGCTTGACGAAGGTAAAATAAGGCAGGTAGGAAGAGGGAGGATTTTCTTTGGAACACGGCCCAAATGGTGGAGATGAAGTGAAGTCTGTATCAAACAAGATGCACGCAGGAATATCGACGCAAGCTCAATTGAAGAAAGGATCACATATCGCATGATCTCCTTTCACTGTTTACTTCCAATTCACTTTTCACAACTTTTATTACTCACCTTACTCAACCTGGGGCTCGGGAGGCCATTTAAATTTGATAGTGAAGGCCATGATAGTACGAGGACTACCTTTGGAGGCAGGAATGGATACGGCGAGACGGTACCTCGGGCTATTGAGAGGCACCTCACCCCTGAATCTTTCACCTTAGTCAGCAGAGACCGACCACTCACAGACAGACTGCACATCTTGATTCTCAATTTGTTCTTCAGCTGGCTGGATCTCCTCTACGCCAGTAGCAAGATGTTCAAGCCGCCCACGGAGTTCTTACGGAGGCGGGCAACGGCCGGTGTCTGTGGGAACCTCACCATCCCCAGTTTCCTACTGCCAGCTTTCCAAACCACTACTCCGGGACGTTCATTTTCTTCGTCGACGCCAAGGAATTCTCAGATTGGACGGACCCCAGTCTCCATACCTCCAGAGGTGTCGCTGCAGATAATCGAACCGATAGCTCATAGGAAGAAATCTGCAAGGGAAGTTGAGGTCGGCCCGACAGTCGAGATCAAAGGACCTTTGGGTATGGGCAACGGCGACTACCATCTCAATATTGGACGCTGACATACAGCGCCAGGCACATTGTCTTTACAAGTTCCATACTTTGTGAAATTGGACTATGATGAAGCTGCTCGCCGGACGGTGGTCCGTGTTCAAGATCCAGAGGAGCAGCAACAACGAGCCATGTGGGGTATGAACTCCCTCCCTCACTGAAGCACACTTCGGCTTGCGCGACCTTCTGACTGTTTCCTAGGAACGACGAGGGCGTATCTGCAGAACTATGTACTAGGAGTATCGGAGGGTCATACTGCAATATTAAGGCTGGTTGGGGTCGGTTATAGAGCAACAATTGAGTCGACGGCTACTACGGTCATGCCGGAATTCGAGGGACAGAAGTTTGTGAACCTTAAAGTAGGATTTTCACATCCAGTGGAGTTGGGTATCCCTAAGGGCATAAAGGCTAGCACGCCGCAGCCGACTCGCATACTATTGGAAGGTGTGGACAAGGAAGCTGTGAACCAGTTCGCAGCGGAGATTAGAGAATGGCGGCGGCCGGAACCTTACAAAGGAAAAGGAATCTTCGTGAATGGGGAGACAATCAGGTTGAAGTCGAAGAAGATCAAATAGTAATGATTATTGGTTTGTTGAATCATATATTATTACCGTACAAGTCTATGATTTGTTTCCGAGGACGCTCTTGACGACCGCCAATACTTCTGCATGAATTGCCTTCGGGGCTGCTACGACGCCCTTGTTGTTTGACAAGGTCCTTCCCTTGCTAAAGTCTAATCTGTTCCCTTCAGCATCGGTGACCTGGCCCCCAGCTTCCCTCACAATCAAATCACCGGCCGCATGATCCCAGATCTTCTCTTGGTAGTCCTTGCGCACAGGGAGACGTAAGTACAGGTCCCCGGCGCCTCTGGCGATCGAACCATATTTGGCCTGCGAGTCCATGCGGACGCTCTGTTTTGTAATGCCCAGTCTCTTTGCAATTTCTGCCTGATCTCCATGTGAAGAATGGGCAGCTTCGACGCTTTCGCAAAAGGTAGCTTGCGTGATATCCGTAACTGGTCTCATTGAGATGGGGCGGGGAGATTGCAAGCCTCCTCTACTTAGAGGTCTGCTTGTCGCACCATGCCCTTTCACCGCTGAAAACAACACACCATACCCCTCACCATCCGATGCATGTTCGCCGGTGTCTATGGATAATGGTCTGGTGTCGTCCACTGGGAGGTTAGGGCAGGCGAGAGCCCCAACCTTTACATCCCCGTCGATCAGCAAAGCAAGGCAAACGGCATATTGACCACCTCTCAGAAACCCTTTGGTGCCATCGATTGGGTCCAACGCCCAAATCCTTCCCTTGGGCCCGCCAGCGCTGTTGCCTGCATCTATTGCGTCGAGCATATCTTCTATCGTTTGAATGGGTCCCCCCAGCACATCCTCTGCCTCAGGATCTTCCAACCTGGTCCGTTTTACGAGGTCCCACACCTCGTCCCGTAACGATTGGTTATCCTTGAGACTGCTTGCTTCCTCTTCTCCAACGATCTCGTCATGCGGGAAATTCTTGCGTATGGCATGTATGATGAGTGCTTGAGCTCCGAAATCTCCAATAGTGACAGGAGACTTGTCGTCCTTAGAAAGAGTTCCTTTGGCTTTTTCATGGAAAACGAGTTTTGTCAGGATACTGGCTCTTTGCACAGCGAGCTCAGCAATCTCACGCTCCTTTGCATATGCCGTCGCCATGATAGAGACACTTGAATGGTGGCTTATGAGATGATGTGAGAGGAGAGAAAGGCGGAAGGCGGTGCGAGGAAGACAATTCAGTGCCAGGATGCTGAGAGCGAAGCCGACCGAAATTAATATATCAAATCGCAGAGATCTAAATAGGGCGAGCATGGACTGAGAGAGTGCGAGAAGTAAGGTAACTCTGCATAAGGTTAAGCTACCGTATGCGTGCGACGCCCGTTCGGACCCCACAATTGGCGATTTTCTGCGAGGTGAGCTTAAAGTAAGCTACCTTAAGGTAGGTACTTTAGGTCCACCTACCTTAGGTACCTTACCTTACTTACTAGTTGATGTGAAAAGGTAAGGTAATTACCGATACAGATAAGATAAGGTACCTTAAGGTAGGTAAGGTAATGGTTACCTACCTTATCTGGAAGGCTCATCGAGAAGCTTAAAAGCTAACTGCAGGCAAGCACACAATCTACTCCAGATCAGGTAGGTCCCGCATCCAAGGTACCTACCTAACTTCGTACTTGCACCTGAAAGAGAGGCCATTGTCCCACGGCGTCCTTCTCAAGCCCTCTATCATACCATATTCCGCCCATGCAAAACCAGTGACTTAGCTGACCCGTCGGCACCGTCTGCCTTGCAGCGAAGAAAATGGCACATAATCTTAACTCTACCAAACGGAAATTTCATAAGTTGCTTGATTCTTTGACGAGCAACACTAACACATCATCCGCCTCACCACTTCCCTTGAAACGCCGCGACACAAACGCTTCGTCCGATACGCTTCCATCCAATCTTGAATCGGTGGCAAAGCGAGCCCGTATAAGTTTTGGAGGATATCAGCAATCTGCAAGCTATCCTAGGCCGGTCTCTAACCCAAAAACAACATCTCCGCGTAATGCTCGTGGAGCAGTTGCACCAAGTGCAGCGACGGCGCCCAAAGCTCCGAATTACGCGCCATGGGATCGTCAACAGTTCCTGCAACGTTTAAAAACATTCCGACACGTGGACAGATGGAGTTCTAAACCCGCTGAAGTCAACGAAGTACAATGGGCGAAACGTGGGTGGAGCTGCGTCGGCAAGGAGAGAGTGGGCTGCGTTGGCGGCTGTGGGCGGGAGTTGGTCGTGAAACTCGAAAGTTACCGCCAAGGGGCTGAAGAGAAGGCAGAGAATGAAAGTGAGGACTGGACAGATACTGCAGGTAACTAGTAGCCTCTCCATATGAGCTCCAGATAAGTGCTAATGCCTGGAAGAGCAAGACCTAAAGAATCGCTACATTCGAATGATTATCACAGAGCATGATGAGGCTTGTCTCTGGAGGAAACATGGGTGTGATGGTATGACTCTCTGCTCTTTAATGCTGCAACATCGCGTCGCTAACTTCAAGCCTTCAGATACGATACATCGCCTTCCCTTAGCTCATCCGGCAACCTCGATATCAGCACTACGAAATCGATACTTTTCTCTCCTCGATGTTGCTTCGGAGCTACCAGGCGCAGTGTCGGCTCCTGACAGTATCAATACATCGACGCTACGTCAGCGGTTACCGCCAGATTTCTTTGACGATCCACCTTCCGAGGATTCGGCTGGAACACAACCTAGTGTCAATGATGTGGCATTAACCTTGGCATTATTTGGATGGCAAGCCGAAAATGGGCACGTCAAGGGGCTAGTAACCTGTGAGGCTTGCTTCAGAAGACTGGGGCTATGGTTGTTCAAAGAGAATTCTAAGACATCACTTTCAGAGGATCCTGGTCCAAGCGATGGCAGTGGTGGGGATGCATTGATGAACCGACTAGATGTCGTGGGCGAACATAGAGATTACTGTCCTTGGGTCAATGCTCGGTCCCAGAGCTCCGGAAACACCGGCGCTGCAGAGTCTGCCAGCCCAATGAGATGTGGCTGGGAGACTTTGTTCAAAGTCATCAAGGATCATGCGCATTTCCTTGATGAGATTGACGGCAGACCTTCGGCTCCCACATCTCGTTGCTCGGAAGATGTCCTTACCGCAGATGCGACCGAGGCCGTCCGAGGTCAGTTGCAATACGGTACGGGTGAGGACAAAGAAGCGCGGGATGCTAAGGACAAGGAGAGGTGGGCGCGGTTGAAGAGGTTGAAGAAGGCGTTTGAACTGAAGAAGACAAAGCAGGCTGACGACGCGGTTTCCGTTAGCAGGGGGAAGGCAAATGAGAAGGCATTGGAGAGGCCGAGGACAGCGAACGTGTAGAAGGTTGTGGCCGGAGTCGACTACTTGGGAATGGCTTTGCGGATAGGCTATCAGGCAAATGATAACAGATGCTGGCCGCTGCATCTTTGAGAGGGTTGCAAGTTCTGCAGTAAACAGTTCAATGCATCTTACTGCATCCCTCCGCCTATTGAGAAAGCAGATGCACCGTTGGAACTCTCATCAAAAGGCAAAAAGTCATTATTATCCACACCAGATTGATCATCGCATTTGAGATGTACCTTGTTGAGGAGAAGAGCAACACAAGGGGAGCAGTGTTTACAACTCGTACGCCCAGGGGTTTGTGACCGTATCCTAACCTTATCTTATCAGTCAAGTAAGGTACCTACCTAGAAAGCAAACTGAAGTGTGGGCATTATTATTACTGTATAGTAAGGTACTGACTGCTTTACCTAACCGTACCTGCCGTACCGAGGTACCTACCGTACCTTACCTACCTAACTTACACGTAGCTATCCGTACCTATTCATCGTTACACGCCTGTTACCCTGCCGACCCAAAGGCGCATCACATCTTACCTTAAGTACTTTTATCACCTTAGCTCAACTTCCGGCGTCCTGCTGTCAACGTCGCGATCTACGCGCATCCTAAAGCCTCCAGGGTGGAATTGGATAACGTGGCTGAATGTGCTTTTGATTGTTCCGTTTGTCTGCTGGTACGCCCCATAACCTTGCTACAGCCCGTTCCACGTACCTGGCACTCCTACCTTTCCTCGTTAGTACGTCACAGTTCATAACATGCTGACCAGTGGAGATGGACAACAGAAAGCTACTGAGCAGTCCCTATCGGCCACAAAACACTCTCAGCTCCTCACAAGATCCGGACTTCGCGTTCGAGGAATTTGACCGACTTGGCTTTCGTGCTAGTGGAGACTTCGATCCACGCATCTCGCTTTCAACGACGCCATCGCCGGGCTGCGTTCCGGCAAAAGCCCGACACTCTACTGTGGATAAGAACCCAAACGAGACGTCCTTAAACAGACGGCCAATAATCATGGTGACGGAACGTGAACCCTCCAAGGCTTCATCCACAGCTCCGAACAAGATCCCCGCTGTCTCAGTACCCTCGGTTCCAGAATTCGGAAAGCCCAGTCCTTTGCGACCAGTCCCCCAAAGATCGCATGTCTTCAATTACCCGGCATTCAATAGACCAAGACCGGAACATCATCGGCAAGTCTCCGCTGGAGGGGGGCGTTCTGAGAATGGGGTGGCGATCTCTCAATTGAGTACAAAGCCCCTCAACTCAGACCAACCCGCTCAGTCATCTCGGATGGGTCATTCTGGTCAGGCTCTACAGACGGGCTCGAATAGAAATAGCCAAGAGACCGTTGTCCCCCGACCAACCGGCAATAAGTTTACGGACACACCATCCTCTAAGCCGAAGTATTTTCCAGCCGTACCGACGTTCGGATCCTACACTGGGGCATTCACGGCGGTTAACCCAGGGGGTAAACCGTCCAACTTCATTGACCTCACACGGAAGGAAGACTATTTTGACCCAGATGCAGCCTTACTTGAAGGCAGATTTGGCTCAAGCGACCCTTATGCTTACGTGGATATCGGGAAAGCGAATGAGAATATTAAAGCTCTCCTGGAAGGGGCCTTCGACGATGAAGACGACAAGCCAAAGACAAGGTCAAGGAAGAAGAAACAGGACGCCGCTGCAGATGAGCTTGTGAGCAAGTTGACAAATCTGAATGTCAAAACTGAACTTGAGACCGAGGAAAGACATGAGTACGATGAGGAGATAGACGATGGAAGTGTGGAAGGCTTGGCTATCAAATTATTGCCACACCAGGTCGACGGGGTGACTTGGATGAGAGAGAAAGAGAGCGGGGTCAAGAAGAAGAATGGAATCCTACCGAGGGGTGGTATCCTAGCTGATGATGTATGCAAACTCTCAGTTCACTGATTAAACGCTGACTAACAAATATAGATGGGTCTAGGGAAAACTATTCAATCCATCGCCTTGATACTGACCAACCCTCGTCCGCCGATCATGAAGGATACAGACGGATCTAAGAAGCCCCTGATTTCGCCTAAGGCGGGGAAAGGGACATTGGTCGTAGCCCCTCTGGCGCTCATCAAGCAATGGGAGAGTGAAATACAGAAACATGTTCTTGAATCCCACAGGCCACGAGTCTACCTACATCATGGACCTTCACGCACCAAACGATACGAAGATTTGAAGAGATACGATGTGGTCATTACGACATATCAGATTCTTGTATCAGAATTCGGCAGTACCTCTGACGGCCCTGATGGACTGAAAACAGGTTGTTTCGGGGTCCACTGGTATCGCGTGATTTTAGATGAAGCACACACTATCAAAAACAGAAACGCAAAGGCCACCCAAGCCTGTTATGCTCTGCAAGCGGAGTATAGATGGTGTCTCACTGGAACTCCGATGCAGAATAATCTTGACGAACTCCAAAGTCTGATTAAATTCCTGAGGATTAAGCCTTATGATGAGCTGAGTGTTTGGAGGGAGCAAATATCCAAACCAATGAACAGTGGCCGAGGTGGTGTAGCCTTGAAACGTCTTCAGTACTACCTCCGGGCGTTCATGAAGCGGCGTACTAAGGATATCCTGAAACAAGAAGGAGCATTAACTTCGGGAAGCAAGACGGGAAGCGGTGAACAAGTCAAACCAGCATTCAAGGTCACCGCTCGGAGGATTGAAAAGGTTATTGCCGAATTCAATGATGAAGAACGACAATGTTACCAGCGGCTTGAAAAGAGAACAGATATGAGTCTTGAGCGAATGATGGAAGGCTCAAAGTTGAATTATGCAAGTGCATTGGTCTTGCTACTCCGGTTACGACAAGCTTGCAATCATCCCAAGCTCGTTGGTGTTGATCTCGCCAAGGACAAGGATGCATTGTCCACTGGGGGTAATGTGCATGCGAAGTCCAAACCCGCCGAGACAGAGCTTGATGATATTGCGGCAATGCTCGGCGGTCTGACAGTGGAGACTAAAGACTGTGATATCTGTCAACAACCTCTGAGCAAAGACCAGATAGAGCGTGGTTCAGCAACTTGCAAGGATTGTGATGAGGATTTTCTGAAGCCGAACAAGAAGCATACAAGAACGCACGAGAAGGAAGCAAGGAATGCGGACCATCGTATACAACAAAAACAGCGGGCTGCGAAATATAGGCCTATCGTTATTGACAGTGATGATGAGGATGAACAGACCATTCCCAATTCCGAAGGTGCCAGAGACATGGAGGGCTCGAATGACATTACATCAGGCATTGTGGACCTGAATGAGAGTTCGTATGATCACAGTGCATCCTCTGCCGATAGTGGACACGCCCTAGATGCGCAGAGCGAAAGCGAGCCAGAAGACGCCCCATCGTTGATCGCTTCGACGAAGATTAGACATCTCCTGAAGATACTCAAATTGGAAACGAAGGTGCATAAGTTCATCGTCTTCTCCCAGTTCACATCAATGCTCGATCTCATTGAGCCTTTCTTGAAGAGAGAGGGATATAATTTCACTAGATATGATGGTAGTATGAGGAACGATGCTCGCGAGGCAAGTCTGGATCGGCTGCGGAATGATCCAGACACTCGGATCCTCCTTTGTAGTCTCAAGTGTGGATCTCTTGGACTGAATCTGACCGCAGCCAGCAGAGTGGTGATCTTGGAGCCGTTCTGGAACCCTGTGAGTACAAGAAGAAAGAATGTGCCGTTTCGTCGCTAACTTCTCAAAGTTTATAGAAGAACAGGCTATTGACCGGGTCCACCGACTAACGCAAACCGTGGACGTGACGGTCTACAAGATCACAGTGAAAGATACTGTGGAAGAGCGGATCCTTGATCTGCAGGAGAAGAAACGCGAACTTGCAAATGCCGCCATTGAAGGAAAAGCCGCTGGCAAGTTGAACATGAAGGACATTATGCAGTTGTTCAGGCATGATGCTGGAAACGTTGACGTCGGAGATGTTGTGACCGGCTCACTGGCTGGGAAAGTTCCTCTGATGCCATCGCCATCAAAAAGTGGTCATCAGCCCTATGTTGCGGGAGCTGCCCCTCAGTCTGGAGTGCCAGCAGGACGAGCGCGAGTGCCCGAAAGCACCAGACAAACGAGCGGATCGAGGGATGGATCTGTCTATTCCAGGCGTTGGTAGGAACATTTTTGCTTGGAGTCTAGGATTTCATGGGACGAATGACGCTGGCGCCAGAGGAGGATTTGATTACAGGAGCTCCGCTATTTGTGGTGTATCCGATGGAGTCTTACTTGAGATAAGGTGCCGTAAGGTGCCCACAGTTTCTTCTACTTAATACTGTGTACGACGAGGTCGATACAGCACCCACCTCGTGCATGTTATGCGAGCTCAGACAATTGATCGGCTGGTTACCTTAGGTATCTTGGCTTAGGTACCTAAGATAAACGGCTTGTACCGGGAGTATTTATTAGTACTGCCCGTGGTGTCTTGGAACCGTTTGGATGACGTAAAGTAGCCGCGAGCTGGGGCTTATCGTACGTGAGGTAATATTGTATGAATACGAATCTGAGGTACTAAATACCGTAACCGACACGACGGACCTACCGTCTAGACTCTAGAGGCACACCGCCGTCATCGTCATCTCCACGCCTGCCCCCAGGGATATAACGTCGTTCTCGTCACACGATCGCGGTGAGGTCTCTCTACTCACGCTTTTCCTTGAAGCTTTCACCTTGATTTCTCTCTAAGTCACGACGGCAAGCAACATTAGTTGCGTCTACCTGCACAGGATCATGTTCCGCTGCTCCGTCCTTCGCCGTCTACGTACAGCCGGCGTACGTCGTACGGTCAGCCCTCCGCAGGCCGCATCTAGCATCGCCCCTCTTCGTTCGCTGCACTCTACGACCCCAAAAACATGGCCGAGAAAGGGAAGCGAAGATAAGGATGACCTCACACCACGATCTGCAGAATACAGCAAGAGTGGGACGGATGATCAAGCTGCGAGCAAGAAGACCGCTTTTGATCCAGACAGTACCTCGCCCGAGGAGGAGCAGAGTTCTGTGCAGTCAGAGACCGGGGTAAAGGAACCTCAACCTGCAAGTTTCCTTCTTTGATCACCGGCCGAGCACAACGATTGCAGCAGCTGCTAACTGGTCAAATTTAGCCAGGGGAATCCAATCCATTAGACGTTTCTCCTGGCAATCCAGAGGTGTCCAAAACGCGAGATCCCACGGAGGGTGGTGCGGAGAACTCGGCACAAGAATCGGGGCAATCTGGCCGGGAAAGGACGAGCGGAGGAGGGTCACCGAAGAAAACATCGGTTGGATCGAGAAGTTGAATCGGCGTGGGATGAAGATGCGTGTCTTAGTCGAAACATCATTTTGCTGCAAACAGCTCAACTCAGGAAGACTTGCCATGATTGCACGAGTGCCTTTTTTGACAGCCAATATGTCGAACATCCGACTCATCGTAACAGCTCTTTCAAGTGTGGCTCTCATCTTACGCGGTGTTGGGGTTCTGCGTGTTTGCTGAGCCGACTGCGCGGATTTGCTTCTAGAGCCTACGGACTTCTACAAAATTCCTCCCATGTTGTCCTTCCAAGAGATACAATGGTCTTTTGGTCAAGTACCCATGTCTTGCCGGCTGGAGCCTTCCCTTGGAGAGCAAGGATTGCTGCGTGGACGCCGGCTCTTGCGATCACCTCTGCGTCCTGCGCCCAGAAATCCTTCAGCCACGCGGTGTTGATATTTCCTGCGACTTTCGCAATGGCGCGAAGTACCGCCTCAGCCGGCCGGCTTTCATCTCTTTCACCCACAATGAGACCTGGTCGGAGGATAATGGTATGACTGAAAGTCAGACCCTCTACAGCTTCTTCCAGTTCCCCTCTCATTTTCATGTACGCAAACCTCGAAGCTGCATGGGCGCCGCTGCTAGAAGTCAGCACATAGACCTTGACTCCGGCCTCCTTTGCCGTCTTCGCAAGCTCCAGGTTCAGGTCATAGTCGATCTTGCGTTGATTTTCCAGGCCCCCTGCTTTTGCTCGTGTAGTGCCCAGGGAGGAGATGAACACGTCCGGGACCGGTTGGAGACCCCGTAACCTGGAAGCCCACAAACTGGTTTGCTTTTCGACGATGGCGTGGACCTTCTGCCACGATTCGGGGATATTCAGCGGCCTACGAACAAGTGCATTGACACTGCCCACGGCTGATACAGTTTGCAAGGCTGATAGGACGTAACCACCCTTCCCGAACAGCCTTCAGCAACTTTACATTCCCAAGACAGAGGTTCCATGAGCATACCACAAGGCCAGTCGAGCCCACCACCGCGACTTGGTACGGCATTTGGATAATTTCGAGTAAAGGGTCTGATATACGAAGTATACCTAATGTACGTAGTACGAACGAGGATTCCGAGGTCCGTTGTGCGAGGTACTTCGTACTTCGTCCTTGAACTGCAGGAGATTATCAGAAAGGCTAATCGTACCATTAGGTACGCGGTACGCAGTACGGTATGACGACACGACACAGCTCGCCGGATGGACAAAGCGCAAACATTCACAGGTACGAGTGGAAGCTTAAGGTAACTTACCTACCTTACCTTAGTATTACAAAGTAAGGTACGGTACAGGGATGGTAAAGGCAATGTAAAGGTACCTTACCTTATAAGAGGAACCGAGACAACTGGGGATGAAACCCGGACAGGATCTTCTATTTTCCATAGCTGGCCTGGAGCTAGCCTTTTGCTGCCTAGAGTGCAATAACTCGTGCAAGCACGCCATCGAAGAGAAAAAAAAAGTGCATCGTCCCCCGCAATGAAGACCCGCCTACATTTCGTTACTTTTGGTATTGTTGTTGTTATCTTCATAGCGATTCTTTTTCTGACTTTTTCTTTTCTCCCATTGGCTGGTTTCAGCTTCTATGCTTACGTTGCAGTACTCTACTTGCGGCAATTTCTGCCATATTGTACGAATACTAGACATCGTTTCTTCCCTCTTCACGCCTCCGCACACGCCCCCGCCAGGCCGTCAAAGTGGTCCCATTATCGCCCACACTGAACTCCTCTGTGGTAGCCTGGTGGCCATCGAGTCTCTCACGCATTGTCATAGTACATCATCTCTGCTGCCTTCCATCTCTTGTGGTTATCATTGCCTTGCGTAATTTCGGGATACTTGGTGCGGATTGCATCGAGACATGGTCGCCTCCAATTCTGGTCCGGAACGTCTCAGGGACAATGTTCCATCCTCCAAAGAATCTCTGTCTGTAGCGGACTGCGGTTTCGGTCAGGCCATCGCCTTGTCGTCCATCTCCGGGCCTACATATCTCACGGCGCAAACTCTGATCCAACAAGTCGCCTTTACCCTCTCCGACAAGATCTTCACGTATTCCCCGGAAACATTCGACTTGGATCTTGCTGTCAAGCATTGGACGACCGTGGGTGCGTTGAACTCTCATGGCTTTACGCCACGGGTATTGTCAATGCAGACGAGGATGGGCGCAGGATCGGTTGCTTTGGGTTATATCTTCTCAGAAGATTTTGATCTCAAGAAACGATATATACCCCAAACCGTGCTCGCGTCCTCCGCCTCGCTCACTTACCTGAGAACCGCCTTGGATCAATTGTCCCTTCTCTATCAAATGGCGAACCCTTTCGTTGCACATGTGGCTGCCGTGGATTACTCGGGCACTGCGTCTGGCTTTGTGACTGACTATACATCTCCAATGGCTATTGCCGACGACTTAGGCCTAGGTCTGGTGGCTAATACCTCCGTGCACGAATCACAGCACATGGCCTTGTTCTCGACTTTACTAGCCAACGTCCTTCCAACTGTGAACATCTATGACGGCGTTCATATGGCTCGGGAGACAACGAGGGTCATCGACGTGCTTGACCAGAGCGGGCTTCAAATGGCTTACCAATCTATTTTGCATGCAACAAGTGGTTCCGCAAAGAGATCTAATGTCGAGGCCAAGCTGATAGGGTTGCTGGAAGCCTTCAACGGTGAGCTTGGGACCGCATATCGACTTTTTGAATATCAAGGCCATGAAAGCCCAGAATCTGTCTTGGTCGTCTTTGGAACCACAGAGTCGTCTTTAGCTCCTCATATAGCTTCAACTTTGAGTAAAGCTGGCTCCAAAATTGGAGTCCTGAGCGTCCGGGTCTATCGGCCGTTCGTCGAAGCCGAGTTTCTCAATACGCTCCCTGCCAGCGTTCGGAATATCGCTGTTCTAGGCCAAGTTAGGGACAAGCAGGATGTAGAAGACTCTTGCACCCATTCTTCGCTTTTTGGAGCTGTGTTGACGGCTGTCGCATTCTCCGACAAATGGAGTACACCTCCGTCCGTTGTCGACTTGAAGTATGCTCGAGAGGAGAGATGGACCCCCAAGTCTATCACATCCGTGCTCCGCCAACTCGAGAAGAAGCCTGGTAAGCCTGGTGTTGACGCGACCGCAAGTCTGGAAGCTGTGGACCTGCGCGTCTTGGACAACGCCGCCGTGCAGCAGTACACTTTTTGGGATACCGATGATTCGCCGTCTGTTACTGCACCCATCATCCTTGGGCAGTTGTTGTCGAAAGATTCATCAAACAACATTACTGTCAAAACCGGTCATGATAATCTGGTCCAAGGTGGTGCTGTCCGCACAGATATCACAAGTGCAAAGAAGATCCGGGAGACCGGTTATCCGGTCGAAGAGGCCGATGTTGTTTTTGTGGGTGAGGAGGAGCTATTGAAGGAATTTGACATCTTGAATAGCTTGAAGCAAGGCGGCTCCATCCTCATCAAGCTCCCGGGTGTGCAGGATAAGGACGTTGAATTGCGCCTCCCCCTCGGGTTCCGCAAGGGTTTAGCCGCGAAGCAGGCCCAACTCTTCCTGTTTGATCCGGTTGCCATTGGATCTGACGTCGTCGGGCAGACTGAGGAATCACTCTTGGCGCAGGTTGCTTGTCTGACTGTCATCGGGACTGCATCTATCGACACCAGCGTTGAGAAACTGGCTGCAGCCAACGGCAGTGTCGGCTTGCTTGAAAAGATCTCCAAGGATGTTGGAAAGATTGTCCGCCGCTTTGAATATCCTGACTCTTGGGCTACCATCGAACCTGAAGCCCAGATGCCATCACTTCCGAGGGACATCAACATCAATAGCTTTACTGCGTTCGATAAAGTGGAGCCGGAACTTCCGACATACCTAAAGGACTGGAAAACAGTCGCGAAGGCTCTAGCTTTCAAGGAAGCGTACGACACTAAGAGCTCTTTGAGACCAGATCTTTCCGTGAAGACATATACTGTC